>JAHWFO010022854.1:58140-79912 GCA_023313115.1 Rhysida immarginata
TGGATTGGTCGAGCAAACAATAACCTGGAACTTGCAAAGTGGCCACCACGGAGCCCGACCTCACATCTTGTGATTTCTTTTTATAGGGGTGTGTAAAGGACAAGGTCTTCACCCTACCCCTTCCCGTGACCTAGACGAGCTGAAAGAACGCATTACGGTAGCGATACGTGGGATTGATGGAGACATGTTAATGCGGGTTTGGGACGAATTCGACTACTGCATTGATGTATGCCGTGTCACGACAGGCATATTGAACATCTTTAACTGTGTCACAATAAACTTCAAGAGTTTTTCTTTAAGAATCCGTATGTGGTGTGTCTATATTCTGAATAGCTTTGATGTAATAAATTTTTAAAACTGTGAAGTTCTTTTGTAATCATCCTGTATAATGATCAGGGAAAAGCTGTCACCATTGTTGGCTATGCTCAAGCAAAGCTGAAAAAGAAAAGCTATCCCCCCCCCCCCCCCCATTCCTTGAATGAACTGCCTCGGCCGACTATACATTTCATACTACGTGCAGTATTTTTCATTTGTTTCCGTACATAACATCGTCAATGATTTCCCCCCAAATTGAAAATCAGGGTTCGAACTTCATCCATGCTTCAGTCTTCTTTCCTTTTTATTGAATTATCCATAACAGATGTTGAAGCGAGTGATGCTGCCATGTTCATTAAATTCGCTATGAAAGGAATGGTGGATACCCAAGATGCAACGTCGAACTAGCTCAACGCTCTAAGCTAGTTTAAGAAACTGGCCTAGCTAAGCTAGCTTATGTGAAACATGAGCTATCTTATGAAAGACCAGAGGTGAATTCAGGAAGGTAGCCGGCTCGCTACAGCTAGAGGTATCGTCTGCTAGCCGTCACGTGTTATGCTGCGATCTAGCCGTAGCGTATTTGAACGATCTAGGCCCACTGCTAGACTAGGGCCTAGCCATCGAAGGTCGAAATCGAAGAGAACCAGTGAAGGGATGAAAAAAAGGGTGAAAAAATGGGAAAGAATAAAAAATTTCTGCTTTATTTTGATTAATTTCTGTTGTAAGCTCTAATTGTTCATTAAGTCAATAATAAAATCAACAAGTTAATTATCTCAAAATAAAACTTAAACATTTTTTTAGTCATACAGAAGTAAGAAAATATTCAATACTACAATCTCTCCTTGACTTAGCTGTAAATATCTCGTCACTGTTGTGTAAAATACAGCTTTTTGCAATCGATAAAATGTAATTTTCAAATGAAAAAATAATCTTTTCAAAATAAAAAATGTGGTTTTCAAAATAGAAAATGCAGTTTTCAAAATAGAAAATGCAGTTTTCAAATTAGAAAATAAATAGAAAAAAAATTCATAAAATATAAGTCAAAGAAACAAAATAATTTACATAATAAAATAAAGAAAGCATCCCAGTTAGCCCTAAAGTTCTAGATTATGAGCTTTAGTTAGCCTTAAAGCATTAGATAATACAGGCTAACTAAAGTATTATCATGGTTATTAGAAGTTAGGCTAATCAGGCTAACTTCTAATAACCATGGTATTATCTAGTGCTTTAGTTAGCCTCACTCTCCCTTACCCTCTAGTGGCAATTATTTGTATTACATAAACGGCGACGAAATTAAGCAGACGACGGGCAAGATGAGCTCAGCGAACGTGTGTAACTCGAATATAGGCTAAAATACATACTGTAAAAAGATTTCCGCAATTTACATACACGTAAAACATTAAATTTTTTACACTGTATATAATAAAATTTTGTAATTTACTGTACTATAACAATATATATAATTAAATTCTTTGGTTTCTTTGACTTATATTTTATGAGTTTTTTGTCTATTTTCTAATTTGAAAACTGCATTTTTTTATTTTGAAAACTACTTTTTTTCATCGACTTCAACACGAACAAGAAACTGTAGTGAGAACTGGAGTCGATCGTCACAGTCATGTGGAAGCACCTGCTGCACAAGTGAAAGTTTATACGGATAATATCGGAGGATATTCCGCATGATCTTATGGACAGTTGAACGTGTCCTATCCAACACTTGTGCTATACGCTGGACACAGGTGCTACCATGGGAATTTGCAGCTCTGTCCTCTTCCACCTCTAATGCGTCTTCAGACATTGGTTTTCTTCCATTGCCAGCACGAACTGACAATGATCCTGTTTCTTCAAACGTTATCATTTTCCGAAGGTTTTTCACATTCATGGAACCATTTTGCATCCCTTCAAAGTCCGAAATTTCCATAGAGCAGCTACTGCGGAATTACTGTTTTGGTAAAACAATTTAACTCAAGAACGCGCGTTCTCGTAGACTTAACATCACTGCGAGCAGTATGCACAGGATCTTCGCGAATGTTTTTCGGTTTTATACAGTATGTAACAGCTGCTGCGTGACGGCACATAAATTTACATTTCTACTACAGGTATTTAACCTAAAACGCCCTCTGGTGGCGAAATTCGTAACTAATTTTTTATTTTCGCTGAAACAAATTCATCCCTTCATTAGTCCTCTACAAAATTTCACACTTTTCTGATGACTGGTTTCGCCTGTAGGCAGCTTTGCAATTGGGTCCTTTAATTATGGACACCCTGTATGAGTACTCCTCTGGAAGGTTGATTTTAACCAAAGTTTTGGATTTTGTGAGTGATTTTTCACTACTTTCTCTTACTCTTACTTCAGATACATTTGATTTGTATTTTACTGTAAAACTTAGCAACTTTTATCACATTATGTGTGATCGTTTTTTATAGAGCAATATGAATAGATAAAATAAATAATGTACGCTTTAATTTGTTGAATTAATAAGAATGTCTTTTTTTATTAGGAGCTTTAGTAAAAAGCTACTTATAAGAATACGCCCTTGGTCTGTACGTTTATCCGGACGGCCGGCCGTCCGCCATTTGCACGATAACTTGAAAACGGATTAACTTTTACAAATTCTGTTTTCAGAAATATGACTATCAAAGTCTTAACTCGGCCGTATCAACTTTTCAGAATTTTTCATGGACCCCTTCAAGTCGAATTCACATACTAAAACTGTGTGTGTAAAGAAAGCCAAGATAATGGCATGTCTTATAACAATCGATTTGTCAAGAAGGAATACATTGTTAATTTCTGTTCATCTTTTAAGCATTGCTGAAATCTGCGCGCACACGTGAAATCGCTTTGTCGACGCACGATTGCTCAAGTGCTCATAATCTATATTATTAAGTAGCGGAAGAATGGAGCAATTATTGTGTCCGGCACGAAAGAAAAAGGAAACTAGCGCATGTGTAAATGAATAAAACTCGTTCAATCAATCAGAAACGGACTAGAAAAGAGGTATTACTTATACCTGACGTCAGTAGTAAGTAATGCCTTGATTCCTGTCCGTTTCTGATTGGTTGAACGAGTTTTATTCATTTACACATGCGCCAGTTTCCTTTTTCTTTCGTGCCGGGCACTAGAATTGGTTTTAAAATGTCAGTCCTTTATAATTTCTACATTTTTTGAGGTAGAAGGTTGAAATTCGGAATGTAGCTTCCTATGGGGATGTCCATCTGCACTATTTAGTTTGGTTTTAATTGGTACACTGGGGTCGGAATTACGGGGGTGGGATTCAGAGAGGATAAAAGATCTATGTGCTATTTATGTACGTAAAGGAGTGAAATTCGGTATCCAGATTCCTCTAGGCAAGATCTACATTACTATGAAGTTTAGGCCCAGTTGTTCCTTTGGGGTAGGATTTGCGGGGGTGGTAGTCACTTGGTCTTTAGAACTATGGCAACATATGGCATGTGATATGTTATTCCATCGGAAATGATGAGAAAGAAAAGACGATACAAGCTTTTTTACACTTTCTACACACTACGTTCGAGAAAATCAATTTTTTGATTAAACAACTTACGGGGAGGAAAAAAAAGTGCAGTAAAGGGTAAAAATAGATGACCGCAGGGTCTGCTACTTGCCTTACCCTACTCGGAGGGAGTAATTTGTTTTTAGAAAACGTTTAAATGTATTTCTGCTTCACTGTTAAAGCTGCTCTTTGGAATGTTTACAAGATTTTGTTGTTACTGCAAACGTGATGGAAATAATTCACATTTTGCGCGAAATAATTGACATTTCTAGGTAAAATTGGTCACTTGGTGTTACGTAACATTTAAGGTGGGTGGGGGTAAAGCAAAAAGTTATGGCACGTTACAAGGGGGGTAGGGGGTCAAAAATCTTCAAAAACTGCGTTACGTAATACTTGAACGGCCCTACAGTAGATCATCGATTATCCGAATTAATTCGGAACTGGAGGTGTTCGGATCACTGATTTTTCGGATAACCGATCATTTATGAAAAAAAATTTTACCAGTGTCATTGGAGCAAAATGAAATAAAGAAACAGTCATTTGAAACACAAAACGCTATATATATTGTATCAAAGTTATACAGAAATATACTATATGTATACACAAAGTTAAGCTTACATTACTGAGGTACATGTATGTAACATTAAAGTAGGCAGTTCAGGAAAAAAATGCTACAGCGTCACAACACTAGCGACCGCTAGCAGAACGGTTTCGGTTACAGCAGCATCACAACATTAGTGGCGCGCTGTCTGGAACGCTTTCGGTTAACTGATGTTTCGGTTGATCAGTATTCAAATAATCGATGCTCTACTGTATTTGCAATCACTTATTGTAAGAAAGTGTCTGCTGCAGATTTATACTGTGTAAAACAATGCCACAAGGAACAGAGCTTGGTGAGACAGAGATTAGAACAGTATGGATGTTGCATGAATGTGGAATGTCCCAAAGGAAAATTGCAGCTCATCTTGAGCGATCCCAGTGTGCTGTCAGAAATGTATTACAACGGGGAGTTGCAGCTTAAACTGAATTGTCAAATGGAGGGCAGCTCAGTAATTGTTTGGGAGGGCGTTTTCTGCTCGGGGTAAAAGTGATACGGTAGTGATCAGTGGACGCATGGAGTCTGCGAGATACAAAGTGCTGCTGGAAAGTCAACTTTTCAAGCTATGGTGAAATTCTTGGTGGAGATAACTGGTATTTCCAGTAAGATAATGCTCCATGCCATCGCTCCAACCTTATGAAAAAATGGTTTCAAGAGCAGCAGATAAATGTTTTATGTTGGCCGTCACACTCCCCAGACTCCGAGTGTCCATATTATTCGATGTATCTCTTAACCCTTTTGCTGCGTAAAGCGGAAAAATCCAAAATTTGGCAAAGTTGATCCAAACGAACTGCGAGCACTGCAGTGAAGCATCCTTCTGTGAAGCAACAATTTCATATAAATGAATTCGCAAACTGAATTGTCGCGATTTCTGTGACCATTAAAATAAGTACTGACTATCAATCCTGTAACCAGCCGTGGGGAAACCAACTGCCCCTGCAACCAAATAGTAGTAATGTAGACAGAACACCGAAGGCGTTTGAGTAATGGAAATAGTGACCAATGAGGCCTGCAGGGCCGAGAGTAGTAAAAGTTTCCTAATTTTGCGCACAAAATTTCTTTAGATAACCTCTGTGAATGGGTTGTTCATATGTTTGAACGTGGCATCTTCGATGGCCAAAGAAGGATGCTTCACTGCAGTGCTCGCAGTTCGTTTGGGTCAACTATGCCAGTGGTCCATCACGTACCGTTTTTGTAGGAGACCCATTTCTCAGAGAAATGTAAAAGAGGCTTGATTATATAAAACACAAACTCTAAAATGATTTTTTTTGGCCATTTCCTCTTGTAGGCAACTGTTGGTGTGTCCCTGATAACAGACCAGAAATATTCAGCTAGCATACTTCTATTCTCTTGTTAAGCTCTGTCTGTGTGATTTCATGGTGTGAACATATCATAGATGTAGATGGTTGAAAGTCAGGATCTTGATGGTTTGGGTCATCAGAGGTGCCTTCTTCTGAATCAACAGTATATTTATCTGGAGCTGTAGGTATAGGAAGATCTTCAGAATGAGGAACTGGTCGCATAGCGCTTCTATATATATATGTGCTACAATAAAGATGCGTAAAAAGCTACGAGGGGTGATCAAAAAGTAATGTCACAATTTTTTTTTCTCTAAAATCCTGACTGGGAAAAAAATAAACACATGTACATTTGATAGAACAATTCAACTTTTATTTTTACACAGATTTTTCTAAGCTGAATGAGGCAACGATCCCAGCGGTAAACAAATTTTTCCACGCCCTGTCGATAAAAGTCTGGTTGTGTGTGGAACCAGTTGCGAACTGCTGATTTCACCTTTACGTCGTCACGGAAACGTTAACCGTCCAGTGACTTCTTCAACGGTCCAAAGATACGGTGGTCACTGGGAGCGAGGTTCGGGTGTATGGAAGATGAAGTAGTGTCATGGTGACCCGTTTTGCTGTGTGGGGACGTTCGTTGTCATGGTGCAGCACGATGTCCTCAGAGACGTTTGTAGAAGGAGACCTGTCAATAGCTCAAAAATGTGTAATAGACTCTATTACTTTATCCGTGCTTTCGGATTCGAAGTTGTACTAACATTGACTCAGAGGGCGCTGCGTTAGTTTCAGTTTGAATGTTTTGGTTTCGCTTTTTCAAGTCACGTGTGTTGCAACTGTCGAATCTACGGCGTCGATGAAATCGGCAGCTGATGAAATCGGACTTAACCGTATTTCTTAACTCTCTCTGGATGCAAGTGTACTTTGCTTTGCCGTGCAAATCTCCCCGACGATTTCGGCATAATTCATCGTCACAGTATCGAACGCGGGACGACATACAATGCACGAAAAGGAATGCTAGTAAATGGATATGACCGATGCAAGCATCGAGGTAAACTTGTCACTTTCGTATCGCCGATAGTTGTTTCTGTCAATTCCATTTTCGAGCAGAGCAATTTTTTTCGTGTTTTGAATGTCATCCCGCGTTCGATATGTGACGCTAAATTATGCCGAAATTGCCGGGGAGGAAAAAAAAATGTCGTTTTTTAATATTATTGTGTATCAGGGATAAAGAAGGAAAGGAAAGAAGTGAAGGGGGGACGTTTGGGTTTAGTAGTATGACATCATATAATAACAATCCGTTAATGCACGTTGATGTCACGAATTGCCTTTGTAGTTGTGCTAACATTGAACCAGATGGCGTGACGATCGAAGTTTGAGTGGGAAACTGAAGGTTTGAATTGTAAACTGAATTCTACATGAATTTCTCATTACATACGTTTGAATGGGAAAATGAGGAAATGCCAGGTCTCCTTACTTTAACGGTCTCTGGATGTCCTCCACTGCCAAATCATGTCTTTTCCTGCATATGGCTGCTCGAAGATTCCTCTGTGTCTCTATAGCGTTTGGAATTGGCAGTAGTATGCGGTGGAAGAAACCCGAGCAGTATCGGACCACGGCAATCCCAAAAACATGTCAACATGACCTTGCCGGCTGATGGCACAGTTTTGAATTTTTTCGTTGTGGGAGATGAAGGCGTTTCCAAACTGCCGATTGCATCTTTGCTTCAGGCTTGAATTGGTGGACCTATGATTCATCGTCTGTGATGATTCGATCCAAAAAATCCTGATCCTCCTAGCATCGGTGAGATGCAGCAAACAAGCACCGAAACGAGCACCTTGATGTTCGGCCGTCAACTGTTGTGGCACCCATCTGCATGACACTTTGCGAAAGCTGAGCTGCTCGTGAACAATGTCGTATGCCGTCCCATATAAAAGGTCCAACGTTGCAGCAGTTTCTCTCACGGTAATCTGCTGGTTCTCCCACACCTGAGCTTCCACAGCGGCAATGTTGCTGTCAGTCATGGATTCCCGTGGCCGGCCAGAGCGATTCGTCCAGCAGGTCCTCTCGTCCTTCTTTAAAAGCCTTGCACCAACGTTGTACTGTTCGGAGATGCACGATATCACCTCGATACACCGACACAATTTCCTTATGGATACAGTCCTTTTGCACAAAGGAAACACACAACACTCCACTGCTCAAAAGCACTGGACGATGAAGTGTTCGGACTGTCGCGTCGCTTGGCAGAAAACTTTAAAAATGAACCAAACTAACTTTTATATATCGCAATTTTCTCATATCTGCCGTCATTTTTGAGGAAAAAATTATGCGATATTACTTTTTGATCACCCCTCCTAAAATGTAGATTTTTTGGAAAATTGTGCATGGTAAACAAAAAATAATTACAGATTCATTATTTTCAGCCAAAAATATACAAGAGAAATATATTTTCATCTAAAGGACATTTTACATGTTGTACAGTGTAATTTCATTTTATCAAGAATGAAAATAAAATTTAATTAAGCAGTTAAAGGGGGTTAAGGTAATATTAATAAAATAATGTACGTACAATAAACGAAATTTTAATTATTGTATAATAGTTGCACCCATGTTATTTAAAATTACCTACTAAAAAATAAAATAAAAATCTCAATAGCCTCAGTCGTATCCAGTTTCTTTAAAATATCTCTGCTCACCTAATTAAATTGGCCAATTATCAATTTTTTTTACAAAATACAGAGGTTGACTCATGTTTACATGATTGTTGTTGAGTCCATGTTATTGCTGTTGCATGAAGCCATTCCCAAAAAGAACAAAAAGTGTCTTAATTTTAGGTTTAGGAGAACAGTGCCACGACGAATCATACTCTTTTTAAGAAAGTATACAAGTGCTCTTTCTGACCTAGGATTCTCATATTTTAGAATAATCGAGCAATGCAAAAGTCATAACTTCACTACATCTGAGAAGCCATGCTTAAAATAATAAGCCAGGTTAACAAATAGGGGCTGAAAGGAGAAGCACCCTGCCTCAAAACACTGCTAGAGTGGTGAGGAAAATCAATACTAGCGTCATAACTGTAAATCCTAAAATCCAATGTAGCATTGCCTCTTTTGTTGAAGTGTCACAGGCAATGATAAGTTGCATTATTAACCAAGAGTGGCAAATTGAATGATGGGACAAGCCAATGTTAACAAATTACTTCTACGCTATATTGCAGAGCGCAGGACCAACGTGTGGAGATTGCATGGGGTAGGAGAAAAGTGGGGGAAAAATGGCAACAGAATGGTAACCTCAGATAAAGCTTGGAACTATTTAAGCAATTGCAGCCAGTTCTTTCCAATGAAGGTTTATCGCAAAAGAGGGTTGAAAGGCACAGATTTTGTGCAAAAATGCGAGTAAACTTCTTATATAGGATTCATGCTTGTCACCAGGTTTAGCTAAAACAGAAAATTTACACTGTGTAAGTTTCACTATAAGCAAAAATGAATGCCACATGCTCTCAGACAAACATCCTGGAGCATGATATTAAACATATCTATCGTGCAGAAAAGAATCGGGTTTGGCTTCACTCCAAGCCAAATGGCTAAAATCGATGGAAACAAAAATCAGAGCTAGTGACTTAGTAACATTCCAGTAAAGTTACCAGGTGCTGCTGTTGGTGGTTTTGATACTCAAAAGGGCCTTGAGAAACAGAGACCTCGTGCATCAGACGGTTCATGGAAAGCCTGCAATAAAGCATGGGATACCATTCTGCTGTGCTTTTCAGTGCGCAATGTTGCAGTGAAAACTGTTGTAATTCCATGGCCAAGATGCAAGGCCAACACTTAGAAACACAACAGATGGTAGTGCATGGGGTTTCAATAGGAGTATAAAGGATTCAATTTTGTTCATGTAGACATAAATGAACCTCTGTATACCTGTCTTTGTTTTTTCTTTCTTCCTGTAATAAATTTAGGAAGAAACAAGTGATGCATGTATAACAATTTTGTTTCTTTTATTAGGATCCTACTCAAACTACAAATAAAAATTCCATGTCTGAAAAACAAGTATATCACATGGAAAGAAATTTGAAAGGTTCATTATCGTTTATAGACAAAACGTGTCTGTCTCAGAGACGTTTTTTGTGTGGTCTATCAGACATTAGTATTGCAGATATTTTGTGCATTTGTGACCTAGAACAATTGATGGCAGCTAATTTCAATGTTTTTGATGGATACCCACGTTTAACAACATGGAAAGAATCGACTCATGACAAATTGTTGCCAGAATACAATGAAGCACACAGAATAATCCATAATATGCAGAAAAAATTCTCTCATCCTATGAATTATCGAAGAAGGAAAAAGCAATAAATTGTCTGTATATTGCAAATAGTAAAAATTGTATTTCTTATGAATTCAGTTAATAAATTTTCAAAATTAGAGATCAGGAAACAAAATAGAACCGTCGTTTTATTTTTTATTTTTTCTAATTAGAATAATTCATATACATTATAAAAGTCAAAAAATTAAGCAATCAATTATAAAAATTTATTCCAATTCAAAAATGTGAGCAGATTTTTATTGATAAAACATCCACCTAATATTTGTCAGAAACAATGAGATACAACAAAAAAAAAATACAAGATATCAAAAATGAAGGACAGATGAGGGTTATATGATGGCAATTTTGCTCCAATAGTTACAGCTAAGGGCCTAACTTATATTTAAACAAAAGAGAGTTATCCAATCGATAGTGCATCATGAAATAATGTTTTTCAGAAGGAATGTTATTCAAAAAAGTTGCAATTAATTTGAATATGATCAAAATGATCAATATTTTGAACAATAAATCATTAAGTCATTTATTTCCTGAATCTCTATTTGACATTCATTTATGCCTCAGCAATGAAGAGAGTTTTTCCGAAAATGTTTTTATTTTGTGAGATGTTATCGATAGGGTTCCCTGTATGTTTGATTCTGTTGTTCAAAAACAAGATTTCATGGTTAGGTTAGATCACGATCCTCTCCGTGTTTTTTGATGTCTTGTATCTTCTACAGGTTCAAAAAAATTTCAGGTGGACATTTTATCCGTTGCAGAACTGGCCTCCACCATGCATTTGTGCCGGCCCGCGTTCCTATGGCTCGAGCTGGCTTCAGCTTGCATCTAATTGGAACATCCACGCGATACCGGCTCCATAGTAAATTAAGACTCACTTAAGATGTTCAGGGATACACGGTAGACGGTTGTCTGAATGAGGTCTTCAAAATTAATATGGATTTAAACATATAACACTATGCACAATCGATCTTGGGGCCCCTTTCTTAACCATTGAAAACATCTAATTTGTCAACTTATGCATAAACTCCATTACATGGGGTAAACTAATCTATCTATTAGCATTACTCAAATAAATGCTATACAAAATATTATCACTAATAACCTTGCAACCCATTTATTATGAAACTGCTTTGTGTGCACTATTTGGCATGTTACATCACCAGCCCATACTCTGAGCAACCATTGCAGAGTTGCTTATTCTCCACTATTGTACACGGTGCTATTCCCATATATAATCATATATGTGTGTATATTCCTACGTATGCCCAATCTTAACCTCGCATTCCCATTTGCTTGTTTCTATCACCAACTACGCTTTATACGCCTAGAACGCGTCTTGTCCCCCTTTTAACCAGAACGGGGAGGAGCATGGTAACCCCAAAACATGAGCGCAAGAAGTGCTCACAGACTACCAAACTGACACCTGCATTCACCTCGGCCACAGGGTCTACTTTATACAAGCTAAACGCGGCTCTTTACGCAGGACACCTGAACACGTGTCTAACCATCGACACGACTAAAGTCACTTCGCATAAACAACAGGGACCACAGCTCTGATACATACAAGGGATTAACAGCCCTGAGTATGAGCCTGAATGCTCAGCTTCACAAAACTTTATTGCTTCCCAGGCTAGGTACCACCACAACGTTTAGAGAATCGCTGTTTCACTACTGTTGTAAACTTTTTGATCTGAATCACATAACCGGGACTTCTCTGCCACACGGCAGCACAAAATGTATTTTCCTGGGTAGTCCATCATGCAACATATAAGCAGCCACATATGAATACCATGCTTTTCGATCACGTGACGGTTTCTTATCGTTCGAAATGATTGCCTGGTCAAGTTCTACTTGATAGCAAGAGTTACAATTTATGCGATGAGATTAGCATTACTAACTTCACCAAATCCATATGCAAGACTGTAGATATATAAAAAGAACATCCATCTCGCCATCTAGAAATCCTCTATCCGACATTGCTGAAAGCGACACCGGCCTTGCAGGAAAGCTGCAACCATATTCCATCAATTTTTATTTTGTAGAAGGGTATTCCTGTTTTTTAAATCTGGTCTTCTATTCTCTCTTCCAGCAACCAAAAAAAAAAAGACAAAGACACACAGCCTCACAAGCTGGAAGCTATGCAATTCATTGCCAAGCCCCAACAATTTGCTCATGTACGAATTCCATAAAAGGCATCATCAACGAACCCCCAGCATCTTTTTTAAGAAAAGGTACGCTACAACAAAGGCAACAATATTATAATGTTGATCGTTGTTGCAGCAAACAAAAATTAAATAATCAAATAACTCAGAATTGGGTCATACGACCAACCTCGTTAAATAAGAAGCAATACAAAATTACGAATTTACAAAACATAAATAGTTAACCAAATAGCAAACCAATATTAGTTACTCTACTGACCTTACATGTCACATATGACCCTCCCTTAAAACTAATGACAATTTCACATAAGATCATACATATTTCACTATTACGTTTTGCGGTACACTCTGGTATGGTCATACCTTTATACAGGACTACCCTTATGCAACCCATGGTGGCCTACCACCTGTGCCACCGCTAGCTTGTTTACATCTATACTTTTCTTCATGCATGTGTTTCACTCACATGCTGGACACCAACAGAACATCCCCTTTTTATCTGTTAATGTCGGGTTTCAGTACCTTGAAGGGGCTGAACCAGCCTATGGAGTAGCCACCACCAGCTTGTATCATAACCTGATGTCCCCTTTGAGCTTCATTCGCCGAGCCAGACCGCTTTCCTTGATCCACGACCAGCGGAGTTGCCGGTACCATACGTTTATTATTTCGTATTCCACCCCCTCTTCATTTAACAATTTTCGACTGGTCCAATCTACACTTCCTCGGCCTGCCTTTTGGCCTTTCCACGATACTTCATTCATTTGTGCTTGGCACATGCCTGAAACACCACATTCCACTACCCGTTGCTTGGGACTATTATCAAGTGAGGGCAGTTGAGGCCATGCCATGCGCTCCACCTCATTTCCCTCAGTCTGTATGGACTCACTGGGTACTGTAATGATACTGGCACACAGTAAAGGTAACCCCTTCAGCACATCAATTCCCAGAATTCCATCATAATTTTGTTGGTACATGGGCTTCCCCTGGATGCTGATAACCAGAGTAACTCCTCAGCTAATATGCAGGCACCCTCTGTTGACCCCCTTCACAGTCATGTCCATTTTGCGGCAGATCTCAGCATAAATCACCGTCTATGAATGACACCTGCGAACCTGTGTCTACCAGCATATCGAACAATTGCCCCTGGATATGCATGCCGACATGGTACAGGTTATGATCGCCGCATTTTAACACTCGTCCTTTCCACCTCGGTCGTACTCATTGTATTTCTCCTACTCCCTATTTGACAATCTCGATCGTAGTGTCCGAGCTGGCCACACTTAAAGCAGTTTACACCGCCCTCCCTGGCCGACCGGACTTATCGTCGTCAATTAACAGCTTCGCTAATGATCGACTTAACGCTCCCTGTTTTTCAGTTCCTTGATTTCTGTTCTGCATGAGCAACCCTCCCTTCCCCCACATTCTGAGGAGTCTAGGGAACTTTTTACTCCCTTTTTACTACAATTCGGGGGTGTCTGGGTGGCAACAGGGGCTACTAAATGCTCAATGAGTTCGATGTTGCTGGCTTCTCCATGATGCTTGCGCTCCATTTCTTCAGACTCCTACGCGCATTTCACTGCTTTCTTAAACATTACTGGAGCAGAAACCATTATCACTTTCTTGTGCACTAGCAGCATACTGTTTCTAAATCTCTGCAGTAGCATTTGCTACCTGCTAGCCATCCTCTCCGGGTTAGCCTGAAGGAATCTGTCCATGGTGAGCTCAAGGTGGCTCGTGAACTCTGACAGATTCCTTCTGACGGTGGATCACATCGTGAAGCTCTTTGGAGTAGTCATGCTCCAGCTTCACTTTACCAAAAATCTGAGACAGGTGGTTCCGCAGCACTTTATAATCCTCTATGTTGAAGAGTATGTACTCTGCTGCTTTGCGGGCTGCATTGCCTTTTAGATTCACTTTCGCGACCGTCAACTTCACTTCATTTGGCCCCAATGCTGTCAATAATCCGGTGATGCTGATCCCAGCTGGAGAATATAGGCACTGTCCTCGTCTACCCTGCCAGAAGCGGAGTGGTAGTGCCCTCATCACCATCCTCAAGCGGCATTGCCATCTCCACAACACATGAGGTACCAAATGGACCAATACACAAACACATTGCCTACTCACTAATACAGTTACCCACCAACACTGTAATTCTTAAACCCTGTGATCCTAGTTTAGCAATTAAAATCCTGCATAATGTGCATAACATGAACACCCCTCTAATCCCGACAAACCGTATTACCCGATTGGAATCCCAAAATTCGGAAGATACCGGATTAGCGAGTCCCAGTTCAGTCACCTATAGTAAATTGAGACTCGCGTAAGATGTTCAGGGATACATGGTAGACGGTTGTCGGAATGAGATATTCAAATTTAATACGGAATAATCAACGGGAAACAAACTCTTGTCCACAAAATAGATTTAATAGTGTCCAGTTAGCTAACAGGCTTAAGGACTTAACTATATCTGATGATTGCCTGCTTGTGCCTTTTGATGTTGTGTCACTATTTCCTAATTTACCCATACCTGAGACGTTGGATTTCTTGAAGGAGGTATTGACAGACAACAAGATAGGACAAAATGCAACTGATGATGTCCTCTCATTATGCAGGCTATGTGTTCACAACAACTTTTTTCAGTTCAAGGGGGAGTTTTACCACATGTCATCAGGAACCCGTATGGGAAGTTGTTTAAGTCCCATCTTAGCAGAGATTTATGAGGAAGTTTGAGGCACGTTTGGCTTCTTCGGGCGAATATTTCCCGAACGTGTGGTTCCGTTATGTGGATAATATCTTCGCCATTATAGATACCAGCAAAACAGATGTCCAGTCGTTTCTGAGACAAAGAAAGAAAAGATAGAAAGAAAGAGAGGAAGGAAACTCCACTTGTCCACAAAAGAAGTTTAATATGTATCATATATGTACGCATATTAAACTTCTTTTGTGGACAAGTGGAGTTTCCTTCCTCTCTTTCTTTGATACAAGCATCCACAGATTCCTAAGGTCAGTGTATTTTATTTCTTTATTAATAGTTTCTGAGACACATTAATAGTTTTTATAAATCTATTCAGTTTACGGTGGAGCTTGAAGAAAATGGTGAGATCCCGTTTTTAGATGTTAAGATTATGCGTGCCAACGGGAAACTGGAATTCGACATTTATAGAAAGCCCACTCACACCGACGTGTATATTCACCACGACTCCAATCATTGTTGGAGCCATAAATTAGCTGCGTTTGTTTTTATGGTTGGTAGATCTCTGAATATCCCTTGTCCTGGGACAGATTCAATATCGAGATTGAACGCTTCAAGAAAATAGCCAGGGCCAACGGCTATAGAAACAGGCTAGTGAATGACTTGAATCGAAGAAGAGAGTTTGCCAAGTTGACTAGAGAGGCTACGACGCTAAGGAGTAGCGAACAGACACCGACGTTGAGAATCCCCATTACTTATAACAAGTGGCTGTCAGCCAAGTTACGTACCTTCTTCAAAGATGCCGATGTGACCTTGGCATTCAGGAACACGAACGTCTTGAGGAACCTCTTGAGTAATCCAAAAGACAAGACTCCTCCTTTGCTCCAGTCTGGAATCTATGAGATCTCATGCAGCAAATGTCCCAAAGTTTACCGAGGAGCTACTTGTAGGAACGTTCTTAAGAGATTCAAGGAACATACGGCACACGCCAGATTTGGACGACCTGGAAAATCGGCGGTCGCCAAGCATATGTTAGATTCCGGACACGATGTTCTGCTTAAAGACTGTAAACTACTCAGACAAGTCAGAAGAAGGAATGCATTAGACGCCTTTGAAACCCTTGAAATCTCCAGGAAGGACCCTAATTATTTACTGAATGTCGGGGACTCGACGTTGATTTTCTACACTGAATTCCACTGTATAATCAATTCCATTGTATAATTTCTTCTTTGTATTGCACTTTTTTGTTTTTCGTTGTTTGCTTTTTATTGTATTATCTTTGTATCTTATTAATTTTGTACTTTAATTTTGCTGTATAACCGACGTGACTGGGTATCTCTCCTAGGTCCGCGTTTTGTTTGTTAAGGCGTTTCCCTCCTCCCATTGGTTGTTGGTTAACTCTCGCCCATTGGAGATCGGCGACTGCCTCTTTCTTATATAATCGTGTACTCGATTTACCAAATTCATGACATTGAATAATGACCTTAATGAGGTCGAATTACGTATGATGCTAATTAAATCTATATTGTGGACAAGAGTTTGCTTCCCGTTGATTATGTCCCTATCCACAGTTACATCTCGTTTCTCAAATTTAATACGGATTTAAACATTAAATACAATCAATATTGGGGCCCCATTCTTAACAATTGAAAACATCTAATTTGTCAACTTATGCATAAACTCCATTACATCGGGTAAACTAATCTATTTATTAGCATTACTCAAATAAATGACATACAGACTATTATCACGGATAACCTTGTAACCAATTTATTATGAACGTGCTTTGTGTGCACTATTTAGCGTGTTACAATCACCAGCCCATACACCAAACAACCATTGCAGAGTTGCTTATTCTTCACTATTGTACACGGTGACCGTTCCCATATATAATCATATATACAGTAGCGCTCAGAAAATAAGGCAAGAGTACAATTTTTTATGTAAATTTAAAAACGATTATCGGATTGAACCAATATTTTAAAGGAGGGTGTAGAAAGGTGAAACACTTCATAAGACCCAAACAATTGGGAGATAATTCTCATACAAAAACTGAACAGACACTTTTGCTGGTTTGGTGACATTCAAAAAATAGAGCACAGGTCACTTTTGCTAAAAAAAAAAAAAAAAAAAAAAAAAAAAAAAAGAGTAAGTTTCTATTGTCACCTGAAAATGCATAAAAATAACTGTAATATAATACTCCTTTAATTTTTATAGGAAAATGTCAAATCAAAGGGTATATCTCGATTTGAAGATCCAGAAGGCAATTGCAAAAGCTGCTGAGGAAGGAAAATCTTACCACAGTATTGCATTGGCTTTCGATGTTCCAAAAAGTACAGTAAGAAATATTATTCCCGAAAGAGAGCAAGAGGAGACCTCCAACGAAAGCCTGGATCAGGAAGACCACCTACTATCACAGAAAGGAAGATGGACTGATTTGTCAGTTATCGAAAGCTCAGCCCAGACTTTAAGCAGTGGATTTGAACCGTGAAATGCAAGAGGCTCGTGGGGTTTCCACAACAAAACGGCGTGTAGTAGAAACACTTGAATGGTAGGCGTCCTGTAAAGAAATCTCTCGTTACAGCAGCGAATAGGAAGGCCCGACTTGCCTTTGCAAAGAAGTACCAGCACTAGAACTCCAACGAATGGGCGAAAATCCTCTGGAGTACGAATCTAAGTTTCTGCTTTTCGGAACAGATGGAATACAGTATATTCGACGCCCCAAGAACAAGCGTTTCAATCCAAAATACCAAATGTCAAAATACCGATCTCTGATGGTTTGAGGTTGTTTTAGTATAAGTGGGGTGGGTCCTCTTGTGCGTGTTGTTGGTACTATGGATAAGAATATGTACAGAAATATTCTACAGAACCACATGCATCCCCACGGAAAAAACTGCATGCCAAGAGGCTGGCTATTCCAACACGACAACGACCCCAAACGCATATCCAACCTTGTCCAACGCATCTGGCTTCCAAAAAAATTAGTGTACTTGACTGGCCGTCGCAGTCCCTTGATCTCAACCCCACTGAACATCTCTGGGAGGTTCTGTTTCGTCGCTGCAAAAACAAAACTGCATCGAATTTGGATTAAAAATTTCAAATGCTTCAGGAAGTATGGTTTAAGATTCCGTCCGAAACCATGACAAAGCTAGCCTACTAGATGTTAAGCTGTTATCAAGAGTAATGGCCCTCCGACTAACAAGGAGAGGGCCCCAACGAACAATCGAGTTTTTGATGCCCTTTGGTAGGATGGTAGTCTGATATGTCCTTTTCGTAAAACCAAGTCCGCAGCCTCCAACTTGGCCTTATTTTCGAGAAAATCCCTTTTAAAGTCTGTGTTATATAACTAGTGTAAGCTGTACCTTGGCAATCATCATAACAGCGGCAGCCGAACTCGTGGCGTACGAACCGTAAGATCTCGAGTTCGAATCCACCCGTGTTAGGCTTTGTTTTTTTTTTTCTTTTAATGTTTTGTAACTGTGCTATCGTCCACTTTTTAATATTTTTCTGTTATAATATGCTGTTATAATGAAAAAAATATTTTTAACAAGTAAGAGCAATAAGGAACACACTTTCAACTAATTATGATGATAATAATATCTGTTATAAAAGTGTAAATAATTCATAAACATATATCGATTTTAAAGAAAAAACAAATTTTTTTGTTTAACTTTTCATTTCTTATGTTCAGGTTTTGATGTCTTTGCTTCTTGCCCATATTGGGCGCTATAATAAAATAACATAAAATAATCGTTTTAACAAATAATTTCGAAGTTGTAGAATATTTACAGTTAGGATTGTCGAATACAACGTGCTGGATGGTATTCTTCAAAAAAACCATTTGAAACACAAATGTGTGCGACACCAAGAACATTGGATGAATGCAGGACTAATCTTGCTGTTGCAGTTTTCCTTTTTTCATGCATTCCGGAAAAGAAATTTGATTTTACATTCAAAAAATTTCTTTTGTAGGCTTCAATTTGTCAGCATACCAGGCGTATCTGATATAAATACAATCAAATGTTGCATATATTGCAAGAAATTATATTTTTACAAAGAAATCTGTACACATAATTACCGTAACATATTCGAATATATTGGAGCCTGTAATTGATCGTGAGTGAGTGCGTGAATGTTTATGACACCTGCCCTCGATGTAATTTCCTTTTTCGTTTCCAAAAGATATAGAATTCTGCATACGATGTATAAATTTTTTAATTTGACGATAAAAATAAACGTCACATGGTTGGCACAATGGTGTACATTTCTATGGTATGATCGATAACGTACACGTAGGAAGACTTGTCCGTTAGTAAACTTCATCTGATGCATGGTTACAGATGTCTGGCCACTCCAAGAGTCCACGATGTACAAAAATAGATTTATTGTAACGTAAGGTTGTATTATGTTGTCAAGAAATTGTTCGTACGTGTCCTTTTGTAGGTTTCCGGACTTTGTGGATGTGACATAAACGTTGGCATATTGCTGCATGTATTGTTCGACTTCCATTTGTACACGAGGTCCAAATTTTCCGGTGCTTTCTTGCAAACAAACGAATACTCTTGGCAACAATTTGCCAGATAAAGTTATAGAGTACTGTGCTGTATATGAATGCCTTTGCATTTGGCCAACCGCAACTTCAGTTACTTTTTCACCCTTGTGAGGGAGAGTGCTACAACTGCTGTTTCTGTACTCGCAACCAATTTGGTCAGTATTTATAACGTAATCGGGATCAAAATTAGCAATAATTGCACACGTTTGCTCTTGATATTTGACAGCAGTTTCTAATAGTTCTTGATGCGTTGCTGTATCTTTTGCACTTACATATCGCGTAACATGTCGTTGAGATATGTGATACATTCCTTTGAAATTCTTCACCCATCTGTCCGATGCAACAAACTCAAAAGTTCCGTCAAGAAATTGGAATGCAGCGCCCATTGCTTCAGCATGCGAGTCGTATTAGGCCCTTTTTATCATCTCTTGCTTCAATAAATCGATCATACATGCTCCTGTTTATGACCTTTAACTTATCATATCGGGTGCCGCCTTGTTCAATATGTTTTTTCCAAGTAGATAATTGTGATCTGCTTTTTAAAAAATGTGTTGATTGTTTGCGCAAAGTATTTATCGACCATTTCGGATGTGATTGGGCCAATTCCACAGCTTTAATTTTGACAGCATACGGAATTTTATCGAGCGTTTCCGATTCTTCTTCTTCGCTGCTTGTCGCTTTTTGTTTTTTGGATACAGGATCACGTGTATCTTCTAATACCAAGCCTCTTCTTCCGTGAACTCCATTTCGTCGATCATTTGTATAAATCTTTGGAATAGTTCTTTGCCTAGAAGCATTGACCGGTTGCTAATTGTTGTACTCACTGTGTCTGTTATGACACTGGATTCAATCAGCAATTTTCGCATATGAAATCTTCCATCGGTGAGTTCTTGCTTTTGCTGCACAGTCGCTGGATAAAACAACACGTCAATTCTCTCATCTGTTCTATAATCTTGCTCAATTTCTTCACAAGACGTAGACTATTATCACAGGTTCCAGAAGTGATTGTATTGACTCCATCGCAGCTTCTATACGATTAGCTTACCAAACCGGAAATAACCGAAAGAGCTGTCGGTCTTTGAAAGCAGCGTTTTAAAAATTAAAACAAAAAAAAAAAGTCAACGCGTCGACTTGAACCCACGATCTCATGATTCGTACGCTCGAACGTTAACTACTTGGCTGCTCGCCGTTGTGATAATACATCTACAGTTGTCGAGATGCAGTTTACACTAGTAATATAAGACAGGCTTTAAAAGGGATTTTCTCGAAAATAGGGCCAATTTGGAGGCTGCGCACTTGGTTTACGAAAAGGGCATATCAGACTACCATCCTACCAAAGGGCCCTCTCCTTGTAAGTACTAATGTATGACATCATCTCCTTTGATTTCTCACTTTTGTTTCAGATTTACAACCTGTTTGGTATGAAATATACAGGGTGAATACAAAAGTCTGAACCCCCCTTTTATTTTTTGAACCGAAGCAGATATGTCAATTTTGATGAATCCAATGAATAGGAAGTTGTGGGTGGCCTATCCCATGGTGCACTTTTCATCATCCCAAATATGCAAATTAGGACACATTCAAAATTTATCTCAAAAACCGTAAAAGATAGAGAAAAAAATCCAATTGCAAACTTGTTCAGCATAAAAAAACAAACAAATAAAAAAAAATCATCCAAATCGGACCAACCAATCACCCACAATCACGTGGTGAACTGTTTGTAGCTTACAAACAGTCACACTGCACAAGGAAAACTGAATGTTGATATTTCCACCATGTAAATCATGCAAATCAAAAAATTAACATAAATTACCATACTCACATTCACTTTCATGCGGAAAAGCAAATAAAAGGCATGTTTCAGCACACAAAAGACAGAACAATTCCAAAATTACGAACAGTTCACCACGTGATTGTGGGTGATTGGTTGGTCCGATTTGGATGATTTTTTTTGTTTTGTTTGTTTTTTTATGCAGAACAAGTTTGCTATTGGGTTTTTTTCTCTATCCCTTACGGTTTTTGAGATAAATTTTGAATGTGTCCTAATTTGCATATTTGGGATGATAAAAAGTGCACCATGGGATAGGCCACCCACAACTTCCTATTCATTGGATTCATCAAAATGGACATATCTGCTTCGGTTCAAAAAATAAAAGGGGGGTTCAGACTTTTGTATTCACCCTGTATATCAAAATTTAACCAGTGCCTTATTTTGTGGACACACATAAGGGGCCGTCCACAAATTACATCATCTTTTTTCCAAATAATTTTATACCTCCGGGGGGGGGGGGGGGGGGGGGGGGGGGGGGGGGGGGGGGAGGGGACG
>JAHWFO010022854.1:80012-97096 GCA_023313115.1 Rhysida immarginata
CGTCCACAAATTACATCATCTTTTTTCCAAATATTTTTGTAAACCCTCCCCCCCCCCCTTCGGTCATGCGTCATCCTGACATGAAAAGTGACGATTTTATTAATCACGATGTATCGAGGTAATAAATAAAAACAATGCAACCATACATTGTTGTTTCGGGGCGAACCCCAGCCCACCTAGTCCAGGGGACCATAAGGCAAAATGCAACCATGCAGGGAAAAACATTCCATTTATTGAAATATTTACATATCTTTAATCTATGGTGAGGTAGCCCAAATCTCCAAATCTTTGGATGCATTACACTGTTCAACAAAAATGCACTTTGGAATTCTTTCCTTGATCAAAATAGCTAAACTACCCTAATTTTGGGTCAAGAAAAACGAACATGACATGTTTGTTAGCTCTAGTTTTTTAAGATATAGTAATTTCAAGTAGAAATACTAAATTACACTTCAAAATTCTTTCCTTTCTGAAAACAGCTAAACTACCCTAATTTGTATCGAACATGTGACATTAGATATTGATTAGTTTAGTTGATTACTTTAGATTCTGGTTTTGTAGCTTCACTAACCTCAAATAAAAGAACCTATTCATGTAAACGTCTTCTCTTTGCCTGTCGCTTTTACTCCTTTTTTGGATTTTCTCTTGTCACACTCCAACATTAGTCTGCAAGCATAGAAGTGTTCCATGTTTCCTGATACCTTCGTACCATTTGCGAAATGTCCTGATGGAATCGCTCTCCATGTTCGTCACTTAGCACCGCAGTTGTCAGGGAAGAAGTCCAGGTGAGAATGTAGGAAATGAAGTTTAAGTGACATATTGCAGCCTAATTGATAAAACGTGTTTTGATGTACTTTTCTACTAGTTATAAAAATTACCCTTAATCCATCACTGCTGTGCTCAGATGTGCCAACACAATCTCCAGGCGTCAAATTTCTGAAAAATTTTTCCGTATAACTTGAATGGGCTAAATCTGAGAACCAAGAGCTAACTGAAAGTTTTAAATGTCATTTTCGTTTTTTCCATGATGAAATGAATCAGAAATAGCTATTTTCAATCTGGAAAGTTTTTCACTGTTGACCAGCGTTATTAAAGATGTATTTTTTGAGGTTAGTTCAGGAAGGAACAGGTCAGAAATAACATATTCCCTAAACCACACAAAAATCATCATCTTCAATACCAGGCCAGTAAATATGAAATCGGAATTTGCCTAAAAATGGCCCTAGCTGTCAATGTAGTTATCGTCAAACCGCGTCCTTGGCACCATTTTCTTACTCTGACATCTGATAAAGATTTTCAACTCACTACAATACAATTTTCATACAACAGCATAGTCTGCAATAGTGTTGAACATGTTGAATTTTGTGCTTGGAAATTATGATTTGCGGACAGCAGTGATTTTCTGTTACCATTTGAAGAAAACTGCCGAAGAATCGTATCGAATGCTTGTCGAAACTTACGCTGAGGATGCTCTTGATAAATCAGTGCTTTGAGTCGTTTAAAAATTTAGAAGTGACGATTTTGATGTGAGAAACGAAGAACGTGGAAGACGCAAAGTTATCTATTATGAGCTGTTGAAACCTGGCGTAACATTTAATACTGAACGCTACCGACAACAAATGATCGATTTGAATCAAGCTTTGCGTCAAAAACGACCAGAATATCAAAAAAGGCAACACAAAGTGATTTTGCATCATGATAATGCACCATCACACGCAGCAAAACTTGGTCAAGGAAACGACTGAGCGTTTAGTTGGGAAATACTTTCGCATGCGGCTTACTCACCAGACTTGGCTCCGTCCGATTACTACTTATTTGCATCGATGGGACATGCACTTGCTGAGCAGCGCTTCACTTATTACGAAAATGTATGAAAATGGCTCGATGACTGGTATGTCTCAAAAGAGCAAGTTTTTTTGGTGTAGCATCCACGAACTGTCAGACAGGTAGAAAAAATTTATAGCCAGCAAAGGGCATTACTTCGAATAGAAATATTTTTTATTATTTTCATACAATAAACGTGTATTTTCTATAAAAATCCCGATTTCATATTTACATGCCTGGTAGATGAGTGCAAGTCTATCTCGTTTGCAGGTAATATTATCTACGACTGCACGTGTTGTACTAGGAGCATTCAAATTAGAGGTCTTGCAATGAACTGCTTTGTGCAATTTCATATGCTTGACAGAAATGAAATATAGACCACAAATTTGGCAAACACGTTTGTTCAAGATTTCCTGCACACTTTGACAATAAGCATCATATGGGAGTATTCTATACTTTTTACGAGATGAATGCAGTTGAGATAACTTTATGAGACATTGCAAGCGTTACAAACAAATTTGGAAATCGGTCATTGAGATGAATGGGATTTGTCTGTGGAAGTGCTTAAGAAAACTGGTTTCTTCGTTATTCCAAATAATTGTTAGGTGTCTGCTTTTCCCCGTGGTTTGTCAATTAATACTTAAGAATATTGTTTAGCGTCGGGTTAAGAGTTAAGAGTTTTGTTTCTCATCTTATGCTTTTATTCGTATACGTTTATATTTATCCCAAAACGGGTACAGTTATATAAATATAGGGGTACATATATGTCATTAAACCCATTCATATGTAATCACTTGCTATTGGTTTGTTAGGCTTATTGATTGATTAACAATTTGTTATTTAAGGGCATTACTTAATCAGTTTGTTTATTAATTATGTGTTTATAACATTCTCTTATGTATTTGTTCAAAAATTTCTCCATTTACTTAGTTGTTAGAAATTCTCTCTCCACTCGTGTCAGTTTCTTCCAGGATTGACTGGGGATGGAAAAGTGTCCATATGGGCACAATTTGCATTAAACCGGGTGTTTCAAAAATAACCGGTATATTTGAAAAATCAATAAAAATTAAACGGGCAGCGATAGAAATACACCGTTTGTAATTTCGAAAGTTTGTCTGCCTGAAAATTTACTGTTGTCCCAAGCATATTGCAACACACGGTGTATTTCTATCGCTGCCCGTTTAGTTTTTATTGATTTTTCAAATATACTGGTCATTTTTGAAACACCCGATATATAATTAGCATGGGATTATAAATTGCTCACATTTTAAATCTTGTAACTAATAATTGAAGATGGTTTAAAACCAAAACGCGTATTAAAAATAAAAATCAAGAAAGTTGCAAATTTGAACCTGGATTTCACTGTTCTTAAATCATTATGCAACATGGAACAATGCAATCCAAGTAAAACCGCAGATGAAAGACATCTCTTTCAGCTGTGGTAAAACCGTCTCGTCTAGTCATGTTATTAATTTCCTGCACTTCCCGTGTGAAACTGGAGTGGTTGCGTCTCACAATTTCCCTCAAGTCATTTATAAATTTACATTTATTTATGTATTTAAATTAGTTTAAAATGATTAGTGGATTACTGTCATTTTGGGCAAAATTCCCCCCCCCCCCCCTTGTCATTCTCTGTCAGCATTCCGCGATCCCTTGGATGGATGATGTAATTTGTGGACGACCCTTAAAAGACAATTTTCTTTTTTACAGCAAGATGTTATTAAAAAATTGAGATATTTTTATTTATAAAGTTGTATTTCCATGTCATCTACCACTTGTTGAAAAAACTCGCAAGTCTTATTGTTCTGTTAGAAAGCCAAAAATTGTACTCGTGCCTTATTTTCTGAGCGCTACTGTATGTATAACCCAGTTGCAAAAATATACAATCACTAGACAATTTCAATACATCTTTATTTTTGATGTCATTTTGCTCAAAAATGAATGGGAAAATATGAACTGAAAAGAATGCAATAGATTTCGGATATGTAGAAACGGTTTTTAAAAAAATATATCAACAAAATTCATCCATTCATATTGTTACAACAAAACATTTATTTATTTATTTATTTATTTAAATAAGTTAGATAAAAAAATACAACAACGCCCACCAGAGCCAGAATGGTCAAAGACCGACAAGTGAGGCTCAGGGGGCGAAAAAAAATTAACAAGGGAAAAATAATAAATGTTAGTAAAAAACTATCAATGGTAACAATAAATAAAACAATAGAAAATCAACAACAATATAAACCTGATAACAAATCAAGATTGGCCGAGGACATAATTTAGAGGGCCTAGCATAGTTTCATGAAATTAATTTAAAATTAAATAAGGCAAAAAGATGCAAATAATCAATATCGAAAATAATATAATAAATATTAATGATTTCATCTAAGTAACAAATTATGAATATGATATCATTATAAAATGTTAGTTCTCCCAACAGTAAGAGGAAAAACAACAATAATTCAAAAACACAGAAAAAAAAACACAGCAGCATCAAAGTTATATACTAAATTGATATGCCAATGAACAAAGCTAATCACAATTTAAACAAATAAATAGTATAATACAGAAGAAACTAATGCTGTATTACTTAAAAAATTAAGTAATACATAAAAAAATGCTGAAACTAACTTAAGGCTAACATAAACATAAATTAAACACGTAATTTTTATAGTTTTGCGAAAAATACGATAAGGAGACAATAGACGAAATTCAGGAGGCACCTGTGACCAATACTTAACACCGACAAAAGATATACATCTATTCCTATAATTCAAAAGAGACATTGGAAAATAAATATCTTGAGCGTTCCTGGTCGGATAATTATGCCTATCGTTATTACAGCAAATAATTAAAGGAGTAGTAACAGTAAGTAAAGAATTGACAATCTTATATACAAACGAACAGAGTTGAAAAAAATAGATCTGTTGCACAGTCAGAATACGCAAGCTAGAAAAATAGTGGGTTACAGATGACCGCTTAGGAACATTAAGAAAAGTACGGAAAAACCACTTCTGGAGCTTAAGGATCCTAGTTAAATTGTAAGTGTTGGTAGAGCCCCGGAATATTACTCCAAAACAAAGAGAAGAATGGATCCATGAATAATACAATAATAGTAAAATGTTGCGAGGTAAAAAATTTAACCTGGAAATCAGGCCTTCTCTCGTGTTTAGCTTGAGCAGAAGGGAATCCAAATGGGAATCCCAGGAAAGATCATGGGATAGAGTGAGACCCAAGTACTTAAAAGAAGTAGTTCTCGTAACAAGAAGACTACCATAATAAATTGGGAAAAAACTCGAAAAATTTAGCTTATTGCGTTGATGGAAAGGCATAACTTTTGTCTTATCAATGTTTAATTCCAGAGAATTGGCCATACTCCAATTCCTTAACTTATCTAGAGCATCATTCAAAGAAATAAATAAAGCGTTGATGTCGTGGTTAGAAGATAATAAAGTAACATCATCAGCATATAAGATAATTTTTGCCGAAGTATAAAATGAAGGTAAATCATTTATAAATAAATTAAATAGTAGAGGGGAGAGTATAGAGCCTTGTGGGACTCCAGTATTCCTAGTTATAATGGAAGAAGTTGCTCCTGAATAAGTCATAAAATACTGTCGGTTAGAAAGAAAATCAGTTAACCATGCTAAGGGTGGGCCATGAATATTAAATATAGTGGCAAATTTTAGTACAAGTAAATCAATTGGCACCGAATCAAATGCTTTAGTGAAATCAACGAAGATCGCCGCCACATATTTATTGGAGGCCATTTCAGAGGAGATAAATTCAATGAGCTCATAACATGCAGTATCAACACTTCTGCCAGGAGTGAATCCATGCTGAGTGGGATGAATTAGATTATAAGAATGAATAAAGTGTGAGAGACGCTTAAAGAAAAGTTTTTCAAATAGTTTAGCAAAAAGAGGTAAAACGGAAATAGGGCGATAATTAATAAACAATTTAGGGTCTCCCTTTTTAAAAATTGGGGTAACTTTAGCACGTTTAAGAGAGGTAGGATAGATTCCGGAAGACAATGAAGAGTTGAAGATTATTGTAAGAGGTAAAGCTATAGCTGATTTAAGGGCAATGATTACATCAGCACGGAATCCCAGCAAATCAGGTACGGTACTGCATGTTAGTTGCGAAATCGTTCGACAGATTTCCTCAGGAGTTGCTGGTATGGAGAAAAAACTTGGTGGAACTTGCGAATCTTTACAAGTATAACTAAAACCTGAATGTTTCTTAGTCGGCTGATCCTGAGGCAAAAGAGTAGTTAAAAAGCTGGTCAATGTATCTGAAGAGGCATTGTCTGATTGGGAAAAAGGTGAATGTGAAACAGAAGAACCAGAAGATAATTTTTTTAGAAGACGCCATTTATCTTTATTGGAATGTAATCGCCCAAACAGAGAACTAAAGTAATTAGATTTGGATAGACTAATTTGGCTCTTAACCGAATTCGAACAGTTCTTATATTTCCTTAGTAAAGCAGGGGTAGGGTTACGACGATATTTTAAATATAAAAAATTCTTCTTTTTCACTAGCACCAGAATCGATGGTGTTATCCAAGGATTACGCTGAGCTTTGCAAGTAAGAATCGAATTACGAGCTGGTACCAGAGTAAGGTAACGATCATACCCGAAGCGCAAATGATCTAAAAAAATAGTAAATAAATGATTTGGATCGTCGTTAGTTGAAAACAGAGCAGACCAGTCGGTAGCTAATAGGAATGAATTGAGAACTGCAATACGCGCTGGGGAGACAATACGGAAATGTTTAAGTTTAAAGTTAGTAACAGGAGAAATATAAGTGTTAAATATAGTTAAAAGAGGAAAATGGTCGGAGATTGACATATCAAGAGTGTTACTAAAAATATACCTATTAAGGTTAGAAAAACAGGAATCAAGGGCCGAGTATGATGGTAAGAGGAGTAGTGAGAAAAAGAATAGGTAGTAGGAGACAATCCCGACCGAGTAATAGGGTCTAAAAGAAGATTAAGTGAAGAGGAAGGCTTATTAAGATCAATATTGAAATCACCAACCAAAATTAACGACTTCCCGGACCGCTGCAAATCAAGAAGGGCTGAAGATAGAAAAGCACAGAAAGAAGAAAAATTATCAGAAGGAGGACGATAGAGAGAAACGATAATAAATTTATTATTTACCGTAATTGTCAAAACTTCATAATCATCGGAAACAAGTGAAGCATTAGAATTAACAGTAAAAATTAAGGCCTCAGAAATATAAATACAAACACCTCCGCCACGTTTATTACTACGATTGATCGAAGTAGATTGATATGAAGGAATAGCAGGGATATCTTGAGAGTCATGGGACCATGTCTCAGATTGAACAATTAATAGCTAATGAATGGAGATTAACTAAAAAAGATGGAAAATTAGCTCGCATACTGCGAATGTTAAGATAAAGCAAAGATAAATTACGGTCAATTTCAGAGTTGGAATTAGAAGAAATAAGTGTATTCAGAGTGCTGATAGAAACAGGAAATTTTAAAGGAACCATATCAACTGGAAATAAAAGATCAAAAAGACAACCTGAAAAACAAAAAACGAAAAAGAAAAAATAACAAAAACGAAGAAAAAATTAAAAAAGAAAAAGGAAAAACAGAAATAAAGAATAACAGAAATAAGGAATAGCGGAAAAGGAAAAAAATGCAAATAAATGAAAGGGAAAAATATCTACTATTCATAATCAATTAAACAAATATTGCAAAAATTACAAAGAACTTAACAATCAAATTAAATATATTTAAATATATTTAAAAACTGCCAAAGGTTATGTGGAAAAAGCAATAACGAATAACAATTAAACTTTTAAAAATAATACATTATAGAGTCAAAGTTAGCCATGACTAAGACTAAACTTCGAAGGCAAAAAACTATGACTGGTTTACCAGATTAAAATCATCCAACGAGGATAATAGTATCATCTTTCCCGATGCATTCTTAGTAAAAATTCGGCCGCCGAAACTCCAGTCATTCTTTGGGCCAAACTTGGCCTTGGCAGCTCAAAGTAACTGGTAACGAGTTGATGTAAGATCCTCTAACATCACCATCGGAGAATTGCGCAACTTGTATCTGTTTAATTGCGCAACATTAAACATGCTTTTAGTCCTTCAAAAATATCCAATCACCCAGACTGCTGTTTCAAAATTTTCCAATCACCCCTCAAAAAATTGGAAAGTTTTAGCTGCAACTTAATTTGCATTTTTATGTTGTAGTAAGCTTAATCAGCAAACTTGCACACAAAAAAAAAATTCTCAGCTTCCCTGTGATATTTTTTGGGACTCAAATCACATGCTACGACAAAATGGGGCGAGGTAAAACAACCAGTAATGAAATACGCAATTTGATTGTTGACAAGCACTTATAGAAATATTCTGCTCGCAAAATAGCTACTGAATTAAATATATGTCAAAGCGTAGTTGTTGAAATCATTAAAAAATGGAGAGAAGCAGGAAACTCTTCCGCAACTAAGCAAACTGGTCGACCAAGGAAAACATCAAAAAAGGCAAGACAAACTTCTCCCAAGAATATTACACGGCAAACAACATGTCACCACATCTGAAATCACATTTGACTGGTGTGAAATAACAGGAGTAGATGTCTCAAAGGCCACTACAAGGCAACATCTGAATGTTATGGATTTTATACAGCAAAAATCAAACCTCTGTTGTCACGTCTCCAAATGGTAAAAAAAGGATGAATTGAGCTAAAGAACATCTTCAATGATCTTCAGAAACGTGGAAAAGTGTCATCTTCAGTGATGAGTCTAAATTTACAGTTTGTTATGGTGAAGAGGGTAACAGTGTTATTTATAAGAAAGATGAAACATAAGCCAGAATGCTTAAGTACAAGTGTCAAATTCTCTGAAACACTGATGGTATGGGGTTGTATGAGTACAAGAGGAGTTGGCCAATTGAAATTCACTGTAAGGACGGGTACTGCTCAAAAGTATCAGGATATATTGGAGGAATGTTTTTGTTGCCTTTGTTGCCAGAATTAATCATAACGGTCAAGCAGTGTTTCAACAGGATGGAGCACCAATACATCGAGCTCGAACAACTATGGCGTGCTTTCAAGCTCATGAAATTGAACTGCTTAAAGATTGGCCACCAAACAATCCCGATTTATCACCAATCGAAAATCTATGGCACATTCTGAAAAAAGGGGTCTGACGGAAGAAACCACGGACCAGAGAGGAATTAAAAGCTACCCTGACCAATCTCTGTGCGAAAATATCTGCTGGCCGGTGTAAGAATTTGATTTCCAGCATGCCAAATCGTTTACATGCAGTAATTTCTGCTAAAGGTGTAAATACTAAATATTGATTGGAACTTTTTGAAATGGCAGTCTGGGTGATTGGATATTTTTTAAGGACTAAAATTATGTTTAATGTTTTGTTGTAACAATATGAATGGATGAATTTTGTTGATATTTTTTTAAACTATTTCTACATATCTTAAATCTATTGCATTCTTCTATATCCAAAGTCTTGGAGAGAACAATTCTCACAAGATTTTTAGATTTCTGCACAACCAATAATCTCATCCGTGCAGAACAATTTGGTTTTCGGGCGGAACATTCTTGCCAGCTCCAAGTTCGGAGACTTATAGCGGATGTTAACACTCCCCTTAATCTTTCGATGTATTGCGGTATCATCTTCTTAGATGTTCATTAAGCATTTGATCAGGTCTGGCATGAAGGCCTTATTTATAAAATGATAACTGATGGTTTCCCACATGATTTAATTAGTCTAGTTCACTCGTTTCTGTCCAACAGGTCATTTCAGGCCAGAGTTGGAGATGAATTATCTGATACCTGTGAGATAAATGGCGGTGTCCCACAAGGATCAGTGCTGGGGCCAGTTCTGTTCAATTACTATATACGTGACTTCCCTGAAATCTCTTACTGCAAGCTATATTTTTATGCGGATGATGCTGATATACTGACATGGGCACGCCAGACTAGTGTTGTTGTATCATGTTTGCAGAAAGCCCTTAAAGAATGTGAAATCTGGTTTAGCAAGTGGCGATTAAAACTGAATGTAGACAAATGCAAAGCAATGTTTATCACTAAGAAGAAAAAGAGAAATCTTGACTCCTTAAAGTTATATGGCAAATACTTGGAATGGGTTGATAATTATAGATACCTTGGCGTTGTTATTGATTCAAAACTATCATGGAATATGCATGTGACTTATGCGATGAACAAGGCCAAAAAAGCAAAGTTCAGCTTAATTGCTCTGTTGGGTCGTGACAGTGCCCTCAGTGTTGATAACAAACTACTGTTATACAAAATAATTGTTCGTGTCATCTTGCTATATGGCATGCCCGTCTGGGCTACGATTTGCAAGACAAGATGGAAGGAACTCCAAACTTTCCAGAACATTATCCTAAGGACTATTGCACAATTAGATAGGAGAATTGCTCGCAATTACTCCATTCATAATGATTTCGATATGACCCATGTCGGGAAATATGTTCAAGAGCTCATGAAAAACGTGCTGCCTATTATGGCAAATCATGATAATGATCTAGTCTCTGGCATTCTAAAACATTCTCTACATAGAAAAAGGCATCGTAATCCAAGACATATCCTTGATGTCAATTTTGATGACATTGGTAATGTCATCTTCCCAGATTACTGGGTTTCATAAATTCTTTCGTTTTTTCTGTGGCTTACTATGTAATATACTCCTACTTCAGACAATCGTCAATCAAATTTTCCTCCACCAAGAGGAGGCAATTTTCTTTCATACTTTGGATGACCTTTGTGGGTACATCAGGCTTCTTTTCTAGTTCAGTGTATTTCCCTTGGAATATGATTATGAAGGGTGAGATTATGGAAGCTATGCTTCAAGTTCCACACGAATACCGATACACTACACTGTGCGATTGTCGATTGTCTATTGCATTCTTTTCAGTTCATATTTTTCCAGTTCATTTTGGAGCAAAATGACATCAAAAACAAAAATGTATTGAAATTGTCTAGTGATTGTATATTTTTGCAACTGAGTTGTATATATTCCTATGTAGGTCTACTCTTAACCTCGCATCCCATTTGCTTGTTACTATCACCAACCACGCTTTAGACGCCTAGAACGCGTTTTGTGCCCCTTTTAAGCAGAACGGGGAGGAGCACGGTAACCTCAAACATATGAGCACAAGAACTGCTCATAGACTGCCAAACTGACAACTGCACGCACCTCGGCCACAGGGCCTACTTTATACAAGCTAAACTCAGCTCTTTACTTAGGACACCATCGACACGACTAAAGTCACTTCACATAATCTACAGGGACCAAAGGTCTGATACGTACAAGGGATCAACACCCCTGAGTATGAGCCTGAATGCTCAGCTTTACAAAACTTTTTTGTGGTTCAGGAGGATTGTGGCGTAATACACAGATTTGCAATGAAATTATCCCACCCACAGGGAGTTACCCGAATGAGCCAAAAGTAGGTATATAGCAAGAGATACATCTGAACACCTTTATTACGTTATGGAGCCAAGACGTGCACTCGTTTGTACAGGGTGTCCCAACGGAAAGCAGCATCGGTAGGTTGTGGCACCACCTCTAGCGGCGATGCATTCTTCCAGCCGCAGGTGTAGGTGATCATACAGGTGGCGAATGTCATCTTGGGGTACGTCTGCCCAGGCCTGGTGAACCTGCTGTGCCAGCTCATGGAGATTGCAGGGTGATCATAAATGACGTCCCACAATGTCCCACACGTGCTCAATTGGCAATAGGTCTGGGATCTCGCGCGCTATGGCAGGCAATTGACATAACGCAGACATGCCATGCTCATGTTTGCTGTGTGCAGTCTGGTGTTATCCTCCTGAAAGACTGCGCCGTTTATGGTGCGCAGAAAGGGCAGTAATACGGGCTGCAGAATCTCTGTGACATACTGTGCTGCTGTCAGGGTGCCTTGGATGGTGACTAAAGGCATTCTGTATCGTAGACGATGGCACCCCAGACCATGATTCCGGGTGTTGGTCCATGATGGCGATACCGGATGCATTGTTCATTGGCACGTTCCAATGGTCTGCGCCATACCCGTCTGCGTCTGTCGTCGGTGTCCAAACAAAAGCGGGATTTGTCGCTGAAGACCACCGGGCGCCATTCCATTCGCCAGCCCACTCGTTCACTACACCATTGCAGTCGTATCGCGCGGTGCTCAGGTGTCAAAGGAAGACACAACAATGGACGACTGGCAGACACTGTCGCGGCGTGTAACCGGCGTGCTATTGTCGCTATTGAGACTGGAGTAGTACCGAGAATAGTGATGTTGTCGCGCAGTTGCCGCAGGGTGATGGTTCGCTAGCGCTGTTCGCAGAATCCACGTATCAGTACGAGCTGGCATGCTTCTCCGGGCCTCAGAGCCTGGTTTTCTGGCATGTGTGCCTTCCTCTCGCCATTGCCTGCAACATCGGTTTACCGTCCGTGCCTCCCGTGACACATGGACAGCAATCCGTCTGGTTGACCATCTAGCCTCGGAGAAGCCAATAATCTGACCTCGTTCAAAGTCCGTTAATTGCGTGAACGGTTGTTGTTATCGTCGTCGCGGCATTGAGACCGTTTTGCGGATTACAGTACTGTACGTTCACGAGGCAGTTGCTTCCTCCCTACTGCATGGAACGTCTCGCACAGGTGTCAACTGATGAACCTATACAGGCACCCGGACACCCTGTATCAACCCAAATGGTCATGCCCTGTGAGCATGCATCTAATCGTTTACTAGTCGGAGGTAGACGAACCCCCCCCCCCCACTAAATATGGATAAGGTGTGATAACTCCTTGTTGGTGGGGCAATTTTATTGCAAAGCACTGTATTATATGGGGGTTTACAAAAATGTGACGAAGTGTGACAAGGGGGGAGGAAAGGGTCAAAATTACTGGATTTTGCGTGACGTATTATATGGATGGCCCCGAACCTGTTATGTGATGTGATGTGTTTGAAGTAAACTTTGAACGTTTACCTTTCGTAGCACATGTCTCACAATACTATATGTTCATTAGATTTCACAGAGTAAACTTCTGAAATCGGATTCATCATTTTGACTTGCCCTGTATTAAATACAGAGTGTCCCAAATAGATGTATACACTCTTTGAAACGTTATAATTCAGCAACGAAATGAGATAGAAAGATAAGGTTTGTTCTCTTGTATTCAATAAACTTCCTGAAGCCCGTACATGTTCAAAATGTCCACCTTCTGGCACAGTACACTCGCAACACCGACGTCGATCGGAGCGAAATGCCGATTGGATTGTAGCTAATGGAATATCGTTGATCGAATGTTCAATCTGATCTCTTAATTTCATCAGGGGATGAATAATGATGAAGATCAAATTTATAATTCAGATAATTTAGAATAAAGATTGCGCCTCCTAATTATGAATTTAACCAATTTATGAAAATTTATTTACCCCACTTACATAACATAAAATAGCCTCGCATAGGTTCGGCCAGGGGAAATGAGAAAATCAGGGCACTCACTCAAATATAACAATCAAAAATATAATTTATTGGAACATTTAATAGTTTATAAAACAAATAATGGATTGATAAAAGTAATTTGGAATTGGTTTGTCTAATTATGGGAAAGGTTTAAAAGACAACAACATCAGTAATTAATAATAGAGATGTTCTCTTTTTACGAAGTGGAAGAAATGGAATTATATAAAATAACAATTTAGGATATCTTGTTTCTAAAAATATGGATAGTACTCTTTTAATTTGTAATTTCAAATGAAAATTTTGGTATTCAATAAAGACAAGGTAATATATATATTAATTAAGATAAATAAAACTCCTTTAATTAAAAGAAAACAAATAAATTAAAATAAATAATTGAAACAATGAAAAAAATTCACCCAATTGATAAAGTAGATGTTGAAGGACGAAAACACAAATGAAACAAAGGTCTTGTGGAGAAACTCAGAAGAAATACAGAAGAAACACTGAAGAAACGAAGATCTAGTGGAGGAATGTTACACAAACACAGGGAGGCACACACGAATGAAAAAAATTTAGCCAAACCATCTATAGAAATTAATAATAAATGGAAATTACTACTAAAAATATAATATCACTTTCCTTGCACACAACAATCCTGTTCACAACAATCAAACTAATCATAATATCACACATTGTATTAGATTACATTGTTTTGTTTTTTATTATTATATCTTTCATTCATTCAAAAAGTTTACTACTGAAGATGGGAAAAAAATCCCGAAAACGTTATAATTATTTATCATCTACGTGTTACGAATCATCGAATTTTCGTCATAGACCTTCTACATCTGTAACTGTGTGGTCTGAAAAATCCAAGCCAAGATGTGATGGATGTTTGTGAAGCCACGGAAAGATGCTTTCGAAGATGATGGCAGCAAACAACAACAGGCTTCCACAAGCAAGAAGTGTTGCAGAAGTTATTTCTTCTTGTGTTTTTCACGAAGTTATCCGAAAGCCAATTTTCAGTAGTCTGGATGAGCATCTGTACGAGTTTTCCCCCACTAATAATCATGTTTTTAGACGGATAAAATTAATTTCTAAGAGTTACAGTAATATAAGAATGAATCATTTGTGTAATAAACTCGCTGATAAAGAAATAGGAATCAAATCAGATCGCATGTAACCAGACTGGTTTATTTGCTCATCAGTAAATTTGTGAATATTAACATTCCAACATTGCAGTCACTTACTGTCACTGTAGTATTTTTTACACAATTTCCAAAGCTTTTAAATACTTGTAGTATCCTTTTATTTAACTACATAAAAAAGGGAATAAACCTAATAATCATATCAGTAATTAAAATGTTAAAACTCCCCGATTTTATAAGGAAAAGAAACCAAACACTTACTTACTCCATATTGCCTGTATTCTACTTCTGGGGCCCCCCCCCCCCCCACGTGGCGGCCTTGCGACTTTCATCTCTAATAAATACCCCTTTCTCATGGACAAAAATTCTATTCCGAGAATAGTTCTAAGAACGGCCTGTCCCCTTCTCATGGTCGTTCTCGGAACCGTTCCGAGTAGTACATTGCTTCCTGGTCCGAGAGCGATCTGGGACCAGTCTCCCTCAGAATAGTTTCAGAACAGTTGCATGAGAAAGCTCAACGTGTCCGAAACTATTCCCTCATTTTGTATTTTATTATTTTGATTTCTAGTCTAATTATAAAAAAATTCATTATTTAAATTAATTATGGCTACAAATACCCAGGCTGTAAATAGCTCGCTGGATGTGTATGGAATGAAGCAGAAATTAAGACATTAATTTCTATATGGTCGGAAGACAATGTACAAGCGGCATTAAAAACTTCCGTCCGTAACTCCAATGTGCATGGTACTAAAAATATCACAACAACTACCTAATTAAATCTATAGATGAATTATCTTTAATTTAAAATTATATATATATTTTTTTTTTACCTTAATGTGAATAAAGTGTTGTTTTCTGCCCGATAAAATAACGGGCTATTTATCAAGATCCTGGCATCATGAACTCTACCAGGTCATTCTGCATATGAAACGGTAATTACAATCGGCCACACCTTGCAAAACTATCGAATGAAAAGATTTCCTATTAAAATAATCCTGAGGGTTGTCTGGTGGAGCAAGAATAAGTATGTGTGTTCCATCAATTGCACCGACACAATTTGGAAAGCCCCACTTTGTTTCAAAGGTTTTTCTTATAACTTCTAGCCTAGTGGGATCTGGAATATTAATATATTTTTTCAAATATTTAATTTTGATGTCTCTACACGTTTCGTTTACTATATTGCAAGCAGTAGATAAACCAACTCCAAAAAGATGTGCAATTGTTCGGTATTCGACGTTTGTTGCCAATCGCCATATCATTATGGCAAATTGATGATGTGGCTTAATTGCTTTCCTCACATGATCCTTACGTTTCAGTATTGGTGAAAATTGTTGAATCAGTTGAAAAAATATTATTTTAGATATTCTGAAGTTCTCTATCCATTCTTCCGAATTCCAGGTCTCCATCACTATAAAATCAAACCAATACGTACTTCTGTTTTTAACCCAAATTTTCCATTCCTGATGCAAACTATTATAAATAATTGTATTGTATAAAACCATAAAAAATGTCATTCTTTTTAATTTCTGTCGATGAAGGAAAATTGCAATTCTTTTACGACGTTGTAATCGAAGATGGCGTCTTTTCCTTTCTTCAACTGCATTAGAACATTTTTTAAAAATACGAAATATATTCATCAGTAACAGAATGAGCTCCATTTCAATCATTGCTATAAAAAAGCAAGAAATTGTCAGAGCATTTCTCGAAACAGTTATCCTTTCTCAAGCTGTTCTTTTAAAACTGGTCTGAAAACGCTTCCGGGTTGGGAAAGAAACAAGCATGAGAAAGGAAACTGTTCTCGGAAAGGTTTGGGAGCGTTTTCGGAATAGAACGGTTATATAGCATGAGAAAGGGGTAAAAGAGTCAACAGCGCTAAGCGCAGTCCAGTTGTTTTTTCTAGTCATTGGTGCGTTCGGAGAACAACCACTGGTGAATTTCTCGAGAATCAGAGAATTCTTCGGGAAAACACGTACGTCTCGATCGCCTCAGTGAATTCTCTGTGATTCAACCAGTAATCCAATAGCCGGGTACTGACTGAGCGAGCAGCCTCGCGAGGCAGCCGTGTGAGGCAAATGCTCGGCCGGTCAGGACGTGCCTCGCGCGAGGAAAACGCACGTGTTGCCTCGCCCGAGCAATCCCGAGTCGGTTTTTGTCGATGCTCAAAGGCGCCTCAGAACGAATGCCTCGCGCACTCAAGACGATTCTATCTTGCCTCGCTTGCTCGCGCTGTGGAGAAAGAGAAGGTTTTAAAGCTCATCGAATTATATGGTTCTTTTTATAGACTTTCGATTCACAATGCGCAGAATATACAAATAGAGAGCTAAAGGAAGACGCATGGCGAAGTATAAGCCAGGAAATTAACTGAGAGTAATAAAATTTGTGTCATTAAGTATTTTGGCATTTACAACAGGTAGAGAGTTTCAAATTCAGTTTCAGACATCCGTGTAAATTTTTTTTCTTCATCATCAAAACACATTTCTTCAAATAATTTTTTCCATTGTTGCAATCTGTATTCATAGATTTTTTTCTTCTTTTTCTTTACAAGATGAACTAATATAAACGCAGAAGCTGCAACGGCTGTCTGTATGTGCAGTCTGAACTGAGAGTAATAAAATGCTCGGCCGACTTGT
>JAHWFO010022854.1:123525-153220 GCA_023313115.1 Rhysida immarginata
TGGTCCTCAGGGTAACATTCTGGAATGACTGTAGTTCACTCCATCTGCTTTTACAGATAGTCGCCCACGCAGGCATGCCATAGAGGAGTATGGTCCGGATAATCGATTTGTACAGAAGTAGCTTGTTGTCAATGCTGAGGGCGCTGTTGCGACCCATAAGAGCTATGATACTGTACTTAGCCCTCTTCGCTTTGTTCAGAGCATAGGACATATGCTGGTTCCATGAGAGTCTTGAGTCAATGATAACTCCCAGGTACTTGTAGTTGTCCACCCAGTCCAGTTTCTTATTAAACAGAACAAGAGAATCTGGGGGATGCTTGAGCTTCCTATTCAGGTACAAAGCCTTGCATTTTCCGACGTTAAGGTTCAACTTCCAGCAGTTAAACCAGTCTTCGAACTGCTTCAAGGCGCATTGCAGCCGAGTGATAACGTGAGCCGGCTGGTGTGCCCATGTCATAATGGCAGTGTCATCCGCATAAAAATACAGATTACAATTATCGGGTTTTGGGAAATCATGTACAAAGTAATTAAATAGCATAGGCCCGAGGACAGAACCCGAGGAACACTGGCCTTTACAACACGGGGTGTGGAAAGATTTTCTCTAACCTTGGCTTGATAGGATCTGCCGTCAAGAAAGGATTTCACCATCAAGATTAAATCGGCAGGGAACCCGTCTCTGATCATTTTGTAGACAAGGCCCTCATGCCACACTTGGTCAAAAGCTTTACTGACATCGAGAAATACCACCCCACAGTACCTGGATAGGTTCAGGGGGGTGCTCAGGTCTTCAACGAGCCTCCATATCTGCATCGGACAAGAGTGGGCAGCACGAAAGCCAAACTGCTCTTCCCGTAAAAGGTCATTTGCTAGACAGTGATCTTGGAATCTGACAAGGATCGTTCTCTCCAACATCTTGGACATCGAGGGTAGCAAGCTAATAGGTCGGTAGCTCGCGGGAATTGCAGGATTTTGTCCCTGTTTTGGGATACTCAACACAATAGATTGCTTCCAAGCCACAGGGAAGTAAGAAAATTTCCAGCAGTATGACTTGGAATAGAACATGCTGAGTATTTATAACGGACAGAAGCCAATCAAGACAAAAGGATCCCACTGAAATTTATTGATTGGGTAAGTGCATCGCCCATTTGATCAATGGTGATTCGCTAATAGGGCCCCTATCTAAGTTGAGTAATAATTTTTTATCTGTTTTTTGAATGGCTAAGCTTTCGAAGGCGTCCAGAAGGTGTTTCTTGTTTATTGACTCAATAAGTTTTACATTGTTTAATAAGAATTCATGCCCGGTATCTAGAGAGTGTTTGGCTATGGAAGACTGATTCCCTCTACCATATCTTGTATGTCTCATGTGTTCTTCGAATCTTGTTTCAATATTACGGAAAGTTTGTCCTTTGTACATCATGGGGCATTCGGAACATCTGGCTTCGTATATTCCTGATTTCTGTAGTGGTCCTTTCGGTTAGGTAATAAATGCCTTGTCTGGTTGGGATTGCTAAAAGATAACGAGATATTAAAAGATTTAAAAACAGAATTGAGACCTTTGATTAATGATTTATTGTAAGGTAAGGATATGACTCTCCCTCTATTTTTAGTCCGGTTGAGGGTAGTGATTTCATCCATGAACTTCTTTAACTTCCTCTTTCTGACCAAATCGGTGATGGTACGTGTGCTATAGCCATTTTTAACTGCAATATTCTGGATCAAGGAAATTTCTTTTTGGAATGAGGATTGACCTAGTGGGAGATTAATAACTCTGTCAATCATCGAAATGAAAGTAGACATTTTTTGATTCCAAGGGTGGCTGGAATCGCTTGGTATGTAATTCAAACCGTTCGTAGGTTTTCGGTATACCTCAAATGATAGTGAATCATGGTTTCTGATGACTAGGATGTCAAGAAACGGCAACCTTTGATTGTTTTCCAACTCAAAAGAGGATTGAACGGATGGAAAATAACTATTAATATGTTGGACAAGTGTTGACATCGCAAGCATTGGTGTTAAAAATTGTGAAGACATCGTCCACGTATCTGAACCAACAATCGGGAAAGTAAAAACCGGAATTCTTCAGGATATCCTCGAAACTTTAAGAAATATTTCAGCCAAAATAGGGCTAAGGCAAGAGCCCATCGGTGTACCGCCCACCATTTTGTAAACTTTTCCATTGTATTTAAAAATATTATTATTGGTACATAACCTCGTTAGACTTAAGCATTCGTTGCGTACGTTTTCAGGAACTTTGTTCTTATTCAAAATATTAGTTAAAAAGTTTATAGTTTCAGGTATAGGGATGCTATGGAACAAGGAGACAATATCGAAGGATACCAAAATTTCCCCATTCTTAATGACCTTATATTTCTTTTTTTTTCACTATTACTAACCGAACTGTCGAAGTTCGACAATTTTAAGGTTTTTAAAAACTCTGCTAGAAATTTAGAAAGCCGGTAAGTGGGAGATTCAATATTTGCCACAATCGGCCGCATTTTGTTTCCAGGTTTGTGTATCTTAGGGAGAGCATATAACCTAGGTAAAGTCGGGTTTTTAATGCTGAGCGAAGAGGTAGAGTTTGGGGGAATGAGATTAGGGCTACTCTTTACTGCCTCCCTGACTTCCCTGACCAGTGTTGTTAACGGATTTTTCTTATTAATAACCTCGAACGGGCCTTCAGCAATTAAAGCATCCACTCTACTGAAATAATCACTTTTCTTTAAAATAACTGTACTCTTTCCTTTATCACTTTTAAGGAAGAAACAATCTTTTTCCTTAAGAGTTTTAATAGGGCCCCTCGATTTCTTTTCACTTTTCTCTCTCGCCAAAAACTAGAGGAAAAAGTGAAAATGACGCACGATGCCGACGACCAATCAAATTTAGAGTAAAACTAAAACCAGATTGAGTTGCAAATGACAGCGATAGTAAACAGCAAATTGTTTAAAAAGGTTTAAAAAATGCCTGACAAAGTAAATTATTAAAGAAAGTAATATAGGCTTTTTTATGAACAAGATACGCTCATAATTTATCTTCATTTTGCTAATTTAATTTTTTTTACATTTTAGTTTCGCACGATTAGGTTTCATTATTCCACCTTTTTTGTTTCATTTTATTTTATTTCTCATTATTAATTTGAAACAAATTTTCAATGAAAGAATTTTCTTTGTACTCCAAAATATAGCAGAGTATTTTCTTCTTCCTTTTCCTCACTGTGGGTGTCCCACATTTGTTCATTTAACCGACAATTCATATGATTTTGAGAAAATAATATTCCAAAAAAAGCGATCAGCGAACTCACATTCTCCATATTGGATTCCTGGTCGAATCACCGAGAATTCACTGAGGCGTTCGAGACGTACGTGAATTCTCAAATTTTCTCGTGTTCCCTAGAGAATTCTCTGATTCTCGAGAAATTCACCAGTGGTTGTTCTCCGAACACACCCATTAAAGAATAAATGCATTGAAATCTAATAAATCCCCACCAGATTATAATATTGGACTATTATTAATAAATAATTACGCTTAAAATAGAAACTTTGAAAGCATAACGAGTTTAGGTGGCAGTTACCTATTATTTACTGATCGGGATGTTATCTCGATACCCTTGGGGCTGTCAAAAAACTTCACGATCGCGCGCAATCGGGGGTAAACGGTCACATGATTGAAAATGAGTGCTCGAGAGTTTTTAAAAGCACCCTTATACTTGCTTTTAATGAATCCCGTTTTCCAAAATTTTATCCATCGAAATTCACTCTAATTGGATCGTTTATTTTTCAAAGCGAGCACATGGTTTCTCAAGTCACTATTCCAAACGATCACTCATCAGCAACGTTCGCTGTTGCCAAGCAACGTGATGAGTCGCCCTTCTTGTGGCTTCCTTTCCCATGCAATTAGAGGTCAAAAGCATAGCCACAGATGGTCAGGGATTGATGGTCAAAAGTCATGATTCAAACATAAATTTTACTTGATTATGAAAAGAATACTTTCGGTTTTCAAATTCTACGAATTTTTCTCAATTAACCCCGGATTAAAATAATATACATGTACTGAATATCAATGTCCCTTTTGTTGGTCCTCAAACCCTTCCTTTTTATTCTAACGGCCGTATTCACCACCTAGGATTAAAGTGCGAGTTGGGCAACCTAGAGTTAAACCTTAGCACGTGACTCTCGTTATCCAATAGAGAAACGTTAAAATACCATCTCTCGCCTTAACTCTAACCTTAACTCTAACTCTCAGATTAACCCGAGGTGGTGAATACGGCCGTTAGTTAACAAAAACTGTAAACAAAACAAATTGTCAAAAGCAAAACTTGAAGATTATTTAAATAATCTTCAGTGTGGCGACTCTGCTCATCTAACATAAATACAAATACGCGAATATGAGAGTGAAATAAAAGGTGAAAGTAAAAGATACTAGAAGTTTTCTTTGTAAAACCTATAGTATACAGTATTAAGCTTATAACAGTACAGTAACAGTTTAAAAATAGTTTATTGCGTGAAAACAAACATGAAATACAGTATGCAAGAACGAGCAGAGATGGTTTTCCTTTGCACGAGAGGGGATTTGTGGCGACTATCAACTTCGAAAAAGCAAAGAAAATGCGTGTGATATGAGGCAACAAAGAAAGTTACAACAATCCGCCAAAAGCCAGGGATTGTTGTGGCAAGACATTACTCCGTCATTGTTATAAATTAAATAAATAAACTGAAAAAAAATTAACAATTCTCTTGGTCTGTCCAAAGCCAGGGATTGTTGTGTAAGATAATACTCTGTCATTGTTGTGAATTAAATAAATAAACTGAATAATGTTCATATAGTGTAGATTTTTTTATATGCAGTTGAACAATAGCCTAAATTGTTGCAGAATATAAGTTTTGAAAACCATTGATGCTCCACTTTCATTTCTTTACCCTTCACCTGGTACGGGTGGAATTATAGTCCATTATATAATGTCGACCGGCATTTGGAATTTCACAATCAACACCATAAACCAAGCATAAACGAAAAACACGTAACGGAAATGGAAAAACGTAACTGAAAGATGATCGCTACGAAACTGATATTGAAAGTAACATGCAATATGGTGATAACACTTTGCAAAGGCAGTATTTAAATTGAAATAAAAAAATTAACGTGTATTAAAAAAAAATGAAAAAAAGGTTTTTTAAAATATTTATTTAAATAACCTGTAATTTTTTTCTATAAAGAGTTTCATGCAATATGGTGATATCACTTTGTAAAGGAGGTTTTTAAATTATAATTAAAAATATTAATTTGTATTAGAATGATTGTAAAAAAGATTCTTTTTGTCATTAATAATCCGTATTAAAACTTCAAATTGAATTTTTAATTTTTTACTTTATTAATTTTAAGCTTTTTTCATGTGTTCACTTCGTCGGAATATTCACATTCAGATGTTGCAAAATTTAATCAAAAAAGAGCTCGAGCAAGACGCATATTTTTTTTTCCTAATAGAGAAGAGCCAAGAGCCTCTCCTGCTCGTTTGCAATGTAGCGATCTTGCAAGTTACTCTGTGCGATGGCGATCTCTACGCTTCTGCTTTCATGGATTCATTTGCTTGAATGCTAGTTGTAATGCTCCGTGTCACATGTTATTTTTATTGTTGTTGCCTTCATGCCGTGTTTTACTTCAATGTTCTAGCCACATAGGAGGATATCAATTTCGTAAGAATCCAGAAATGAAAAAAAAGTGTTAAGTTGCAATTAAAAGACAAAAACATCACTCGAATCAGTTATGGGAGACATCAGATAGATTGTGGTATGAAAGTTACACTTCTAGCCCGAGGATTTCTTAGAAAAATCCAACAGAATAGGATATGTAAATATAATCGAAAAACATATATTTTTAATATATAAAAATATTTAAAGTTTATTCCAAGATTTGTAGTAATTCTTTGTATATAAATAATATCGACATGCTTATAAAATAAACTGCATAGAAAAATAGAAATCAGCCCAATCAGCCACATTTTCGTTCTATAAAAATAAAAATACCCTGAAATGTGTTGTTGGAATATCTCCCAGTAGAGCTGTAACTTATATTTCACAATGTTATGGTGGGAGTATCACTGACAGGCAGGTTACAGGAAGAAGTGAATTATTAGATGCCAGAAAGCTTGAGACTGGTGATTTCATTATGGCTGATCCCAGAATAATGGTACAAGATTTATTTGCGACAAGAAAAGTCTGTGTCAATACTCCGACCATGCTAAAAGGCAAATCACAAATTGTTATGAAACTGTTATTAAAGATTGAAAAGTTCCATCCAAAAGAATTCATGTGGAACGCATTATAGGCGTCAGCAAAACATATAAACTGTTAAAAAAGAACTCCCAAACACAAAATATTGCCTTGGTGGTAACTTATTTTTTGTTTCTTTTATTTTATCAAATTTTCGAAGGTCAATTGTTAATAATTTCTATTAACAATGTAAACATCTTATACCAAATACAGTTTTTTGCTTAGAAATGGACGATACACTTTTTCATAGAAATAAATAAACAAGTTTTGGAAGTGTACATTTGCTAGCTCTGACTATGCCAGATGAATAAATAAAAGTACCGTTAGCTACAGTTGGGGGCACGAGAGATGACCATTTTGTAGGGGAGGTGTGAGGACGTAACCATTCTAAAGTAAGGGAGGGAAGAGTATTGCTCCTCTTCCCCTACCCCCCACCCCCAAGTTGGACAGTTAAGGAACTAATTTAGATTAGACACTAAGTAAAGCACAGTAAATAATACCAAAGGATTAACCCTGACTATAACCCTCTACCCCCAACCTGTTTTCTTTGTAGGCTAAAAGCACTTTAAATCTGATTTTCAACTCGTTTTTATTTTTATTTTTATTTTTAAGCAAATTTTTTAATTACTATTCGTATGGAATAAACTATAGTTTAGTAATTCTATATTTTTTTATGTATCCCTAATGTGGAAAAAAATTCATGCAAAAAAAAAATAAAATAAAAAGGTTGGGTGGCTTTGATGTATCAGTAGTCTATGATGAATCCTTTGATAAGTAGTGGAAGAACCTCTTGATTTCTTTGTTTTTTTTAGAATTATAAGTAGACTCTTAATATTTTCATTTACAGTTGTGCAAAATTTTATTTATAAAATAAATTATATTTTCTTATTGTCATTTTTATTTGTTTTTTAACTTTAATAAACTTTTGTAATTGCTATTTGGGGCAGGGCCATACCCAGAAATTTATTTCAGGGGGGCTGAGGGGGACTGGCCCATGTGGAGGGGGGTAACAGATTTAGTTGACCTGGTGGCCAATTTCGGGGGGGAAGGTGCTGCAGCCCCCGGGGGGGCCCCCCCCCCCCCCCCCCCCCCCCCTGGGTACGGCCCTGATTTGGTTGAATGGATGTTTTCATGTGTATGAATTTTTAAGTAGCTCAGAGCTTCAGCATTCAGAGATTCATCATGTTTCCCCTTATCAATTTCTTTTAATATTTATGCTCAATTCTTTTTGCTGATGATAATTAAAATAAATTGTAATATGGTCCACATCTAAGCTTAGAAATTTATCACTTGTAGACAATCTTCTTTTAGTGTCAAAAACCTGTTGCAAGCCAATCAATTAAAACTTTGTCTGAGATAATTACATCCATACCCAGGAATTTAGGAAGTCGGCCTCTGCAACAACCTAGCGCGAATGCTCTATTCTTTAACATGGGAACACTAATTTAAACGGCTCTCACAAAAATATTTTAATAGATATCAGCACACTAGAAAAAAACGTATCTGCATTTGAGCTTTTTCTTTCGATTGGTGCGTTTTTCATGCCCGTACAATTAAAACTTGATTTTTTAGCAGGTTTCTGCATTTTTTTTTTATATTTTTAGCTTTTAACTTTACGTCTATGGTGAAAAGTTCAACACTCACATCGAAAAGAATTTATTTCTCCTAAACAAAAACGCAGTGCCAAAAGCGTTTTTTGTCACTCAATATAAACATTCCAAGGAAAATTTTCCTTATTTTTAAATGAAAAATTAAACGTTATTTGATTGTACAAAATCGTTTTATTTATCAATTTTAAACATAATTATCGTTATTACTGATCGTTAATGGAATGTGAAATCTCAACTTCCGCTTTCTCTAGTAGTTTAAAATGGACGCCCACTGAACTGGTCATCGCAACACGTCGATTAAAGGACAACTCTACGCAAAAATTCGATTATAATTTTTTTACAGAATATCAATTTTTGATATAAATATAACACGATTCCGTTGAAATTTTTAAGTTTGGTCCATAATTTCTATATAAAAAATGCTTTGAAAAGCGAAAAATAGCGCGTTTGCATTCCCCTCGCGCCGGCCATTATTTTTCCGGAAGTGACGTAGTGCGAGGTTAGCTGCTGGGGTCGATTTAATGTTTTAATGCTAATCCCAATTGTTTGTAAGCTTCCATAGCGTGATTTTTTTAAGTAAAAAAAACTAGGAAGAGTTTCCAAATATTACTTTGGTTATAATAACATAAATGTGAATCTCCTTTTTGAATGAAAATAAATTAAAATTAAAATAAAATAAATAAATGAAAGGCACCAAAGTAAGTTCTAATGAAGGAGGGGATTAAAAAAGGTGATTCACATGTTATGGAAATATTATCAAACCACTCCTTTTATTATATAATAATTATTTTGGTCATTTTAATTCATTTAATGTACTCTATGTAAGTGAATATTTATTGAAATGTGTGTAGCTTTTAAAGCGACGTCACGAATGGATGATTTTTAAAAATGAGACGTTACATGAATGACACTGAATGAATTTTGAAACTTTTTTTTAGTTTGTTTATTAAAAAATTACATATGGAAGCTTTCAAACAATTAATGCTAATTATTTCTCTAATTCACTGTGTTGACATGGATTTTACTGCCATGCCCCAGCATTAAAAATTCTCTCTCTCTCTGTCTCTCTCTAACGTCTCCTGATATTTTCTCACTGAGTAGACATTTACGACCAATGTTCCTAAATTTGTAAATCGCATATTCGTCATGCCTCATTCTTATTTAGTATTTGGCTATAAGAATAGAGGTAGTGATAATAATTTATCATTTCTTCAATTTCCTAAGTAAGAATTAGGAAGAAATGGATAATTTTTGATCGAAGAGATAACTGGCTTCCGACCGCGAACTAGTCGACTCTGCTCCGCTCACTTTGAAAAGTTTTGTTTTGTTATTGATCCTGTCGTATTAATGTACGTAGGTATTAATTAAGCTCACTATCTATTTGCGCAAGGCTATGTAACTAAAGAGGTATCCGGATAAAACGCAACCGGACAAAATGCAACTACACGTTTTGAAGTGTTCAGATGGCCACATTCGATTGAAAATGATGAGAAACGTAAGAACATAGAGCTCGTTTTCATTTCTAAATACTACCTTCGAGAAATTCAATTTTTCAAACAATAGACGAACTCAGAGCTCCTGCTACTTCGTCAAGGGGAATTAGTTTGTTCATTGAAGCATTTAATGGAAGCCAACCAGAAATAGAGAGGGGAGGGGGGGACTGCCAATTAATTTTGATTTAAAGCCACTTTTTTGGTTAAAATTCACAAATAGAAAAGGGGAGGGGGGGGGACTAGTTTTTGGCTATTGCTTTTAATGTTTGACTAAAACCCCATTAAAATTATATTAGGTAATCTAGTTAAATAAGTAAATGGTGCTAACAGTAGCAAATTTTTGTTTAATGTTTGAAACTAATACATTTTGTCATTTAAACTAGCTGAAATAGTTTATATTTAGTGATGATCGTAAATTAAAATATATCAGTGTAACAAAATACATTTGATAACCTGAAATTTAGTTCGATTTTCCATAAATTTTAGTTATGAATCAAGTAAACAAAGAAAATTGTTTGAGAGAATTTTAATTAGTTTTAATAAAATTTTACAGTAATTGAAAGAAACCACAATGTTCTTGTGAAGGAAAGATTTTTTGAAAGGCTGTAACAACGCAACGGGGAAGAACTTTTCTTTTATTTCTTCCCAGGTTCACCCAAATGTAATGGACAAATTAGTTTGTTGGTATATCGTAATCCACGCTCGGCTTAATCACGACAGCATATGTTCGCACTTGTGATGTCAGCATATCTTCACATATTGTGCACTGATACCTAATTTAAAAATTAATATCATGAAATTGGTCACATTTAAATAACATACGTATAATTATACTTGACAATTTGTTGCGGGTGACACATTTTCCGTCGATTCGGCGACACTGTATTCCTTGTCTAATGACGAGTGATCACTGTTCTAAACTATATGGTTTCACGCCTAAACCATCCAAATCACCCACAAGGTTCTCCATATCGTTGTCCAATTCACTATATAGATAGTTGTTAAAATAAGCCTCCATATCTTCGTAAGTCTTAAAACTAATATCTGAATCGCTGCTTTCATGTCCAAACATTGTGAAAATTGTAGTGAACGCAGTACTGAGTGAATGTAGATATGTAGTGAATGTTAAAGCTTCACTGCAAAGCTTGCTGAGAGCAATCCTCGCACTACGTCACGCCTCCACCCAAGATGGATGCCCCCGATTTCAAATCGCGCTCGGAATTTTCGTTTTTCACACATTTAGGATCAGAATTTAAAAAATTAAATATGTTATGATGTTATTAATAGGTTAGTCTTTCGATTTAAGTAAAGTTGTATGTGACCGTAGAGTTGTCCTTTAAATTGAAATTTTGGAAGACTGATTAAAGAAAACATGAGTGTTCTATTTGATTTTATGGATCGTGCATGTTTCGTTAATTGATACAAGCTCTTGGAAATAAGTAGAAGAAGCAGCAGCCGCCGTTTCTCTCACCTTATTTTATACTGTGCTCTCTCCAATCGAGCATGTGTATTTTCCCAGGAGACAATTTCTTCTCCAACCAGACTGTGAGAAAATGGATCCTAACGAAAATAGGACAGGATATTGGCATTACATAACAAATAAATCCGTATGTACGATCATTGCTTTCGGAAAAACACGTTTAATGCGAAATGTGGGCCCAGGAATGGATGAAAGGAAAGGGGTCTTGCTTCGTTTCTCGTATGCTTAAACGTCAAATTTAGTTTCTCTTGTGCTTCTACCTAGGTGATGATACCTAAGTGATAAATTAAGAGACTGTTAATCTGTAATCTATGTTTATTTCTTTACATCAATAATAATGAAACTTATAGTTAAATAAAATTAATAAAATAAATTCATGTTACTATATCTATCCCGCTTTAAGTTGATAGCACTAAAAGTGTTACGCAAAAACGAGTCTGACAATTTACCTGAAAATGTGTATCCTTACGCGCCCTTTTTTTGCTTCAGGCAGCATAGAACACTTTGCTAAGCAGCTATTATAAATAAATTGAACTTTATTTAATAAAAATTACAACTCAAACGGACGTATATAAATCTCTGAGGTGTTGTAGTCAAAAATTGTTTATTACGATTATATTCTTTTACATTTTCTTTGTACTGAAGGAATGGTGTTTAAGTTTATTGAAAACATTATACTTATTAAAGTTCTTTAATGAAATATGCAGCAAATATACGAAACTCCATGGTTTTGTCTCTTTCCTTAAAATGTTGGCCCTGAAAAAAGCCGTTTAAGCACAAAAAAATTTAAAGTTCATTTCATTATTGGAGTCTGAAGCTGAATTGGTGAATCACCAACGGAGAATGCCAATCGCTCCACCATCGTTTTAATCAGACCATCAAGCTCCCACAACTTTTCTTCTTCAGCTTTCAATAATTCTCCCAATTTTCTTTTGTAACTCGTGATATAGCATCCGAAATTAAGCGTTCGACTTCTTCTATTTTGAAATGACGTTTTTCACGAGCCACAAATCCTTTCACTTGGCTCCAAGCCATGTTGATTGGATTTAAGTCGCAATGATAGGGGGTGAAGACGAAGTACATTATGACCAGCTAATTTGGCAATGTTATCAATTCTTGTTTATAAATCTTGTTATAATAAGTATTGAGTTTGTGTTTTACAGAATCAACAACATGCATGAGTTCTTGTTTTACCATTGTTGAATCTCATGGTAACCCTTTTTCAGTAACCCAACACTGAATTTCGCTTATCCGATTATGTTGGCATGCGTTCCTGCTTAACAATGATACGGGGCGTTTTCCATGATAATGACATTATGATGTGCAATATTTGGTATCAGCTTATTTGTAAACCATTCTTCAAAATATGTCTCGTTCATTTCATTATGGTAATCCCCTTTACCTTTTTTAGCTCGAAAAATTTCTGCAGCCTCCTGAACAAATCCCTGTTCATTACCTGCATGCGTAACTATTAGCCATTCCCCTTTCCCTGACGGTGATTTTAGGCCTTTTATTATAATAATCATGAGAGAAATATAATATGTAAATAATAAACAGAACTCTTAATAAATATAATAATCCTTCATTTATTTGAATGTTTTGTATACATTCTATCTATTGTTGGAACTATTTTTTTTGGTGAGAGAACACAATCTTAGAGCGTGGCAATTTACACACTGTAACAGTTCCAGTGCTATCAGCTTAAAGCGGGATAGAGTATAGATAATTTAATATTTTTTATTTTCAATACTACTGTATCATTTGTCATCTTAGATAATAAGAAATATACACTTGCATGCAATAGGTTAAATATTGGGGGGAACTGTAAAGTAATGTGTATTTCCTAGGCTTGAAAATTTAGGCTGATTTTCTTTTAAAATTATACTCAACTACCAGAATATATTCACCCTCCCTCCTCCCTCAACTAGTCATTGACAGAAAAAGAGAGAAATACATGCATCATTCTCCTCAAGCCACTGTTGTACTTTTAACTATTTTGCTTATTTAATTGACAAAAAGCCATTTTCAATTTTCAGAGAATGGAAATGCCACTTGAATGCTAACTCAAGTAGTTCATATATGTCAAATAAAGTTTAAGATAGGATCTCCTGTAAATATTGAATTATGTAATACTATGAAATGCTGATATTTTAAATTTAATATTTATATGGTGTTTCAAGTTTTCTTAAAAAAATTAAATTTTACCCTAAGAAGGATTTCTCCTTATTTTGTGATTTTTCTTGAACTTATTTCATCCTTAAAAAGTTTTGAAAAAACCCCATTATAAGTGAATAGTGGTATTCTCAATAATATATTACAGTACTTCATTTTGCTAAAAGTCTACTATATTTATAAGATTTAACAACCAGCTGTGTAATAGTTGTGCTGCTGTATTTAGTAATGAAAATGATCTATCAAAACATTTTTCTAGTTTGGCAAGTTGATGTTTTCTGAAATTACTAAAGTATGTATATATCCTATTTAGCATCCTGAGCATGCATATACACCCTTCTTATAAGTAGGCTTAATATCGTTTTTAAAAATATAAGTTCCTTAAGTTTTCTTCTGTTAAAATGAGGATTGTCAAAGATATCCCTAGAATAATTGAAGTGCCTAGTTTTGGAAACATTACAGTTGGTGATTTTGGTAATATAATTTATATGGTAGTGGTCCCTCTGCAAGTCAGTATTCCACAAGTCGGGAAATTCCACAAGTCGGCAATTTTTTCATGAAATCCAAGATGGTGGACAATAACTTCCAGTTGGGGATTTTTAGCACAAATGCATAATTTATAACGATTATGATGATTAAAATATTCTAAGTTAAACAATTTGATAGTTCCCCTAATGCATATAGCCTGTTTTGGAGGGATATAAAAGTTAATTATGGAAATTAATATGAGAATTGTTATAAGCCAGCTTTCTTTGAGCTGATTATTTTCCACGAAATTCGGAATGGTGATAATTATGGAGGCACCCCTCCCCCTTTCCCACATAAGCAGCTACAATTAAAAATTTCAAATGCCGACTTGTGAGTAAGATTGTCTTAATTTGAAAAAGTGTTACTATATTTAATCTGAATTATTGATGTAAGGAGGTTAAATATTAATTAAATTTGAAATGAATTTATCTCCTTATAATGGGTAAAAAATTGTGAAATAATAAAACAAAATTAAAATTAAATTAGAGTCACCAAACTTGAAAAAACTTAGGAGATGAAACTAGTCTATTGAGGATGAAGTTCTTGTGTAGTCTATTGAAGATGGGAGAAATAAAACCAGTCTATTGAGGAATGTAGATGAAGTTCTTGTGTAGATGATGTTGATAGGAGAAGACGGTGATCTTGAATAATTAATCTGGTTTAATTTTTTCTTGCAATTTTCTTCTTCAAAAGCTAGTATTTTACTGAAGAATATGAGAGCAACTCGGCAATGAGGTAGACGCGAATACATGTCTTTGGCGAAGAGTGGAATTGCCAATGTTTTAGCGTTGGAAATGTTTAACACGTAATAGCTTTAAAAGATTTTTTTCTATCGTATTTTATTCAATGCATTATCTTACGTTATTCATGTGTTGTTTATCATTAAAATCAATCGAAAAGTTAGTTGATCAAATTCAAAATACCTCTGTCACTTTGTGCTCTTCATTAATTTTTTTTAGGTGGAAAAAAGTACTGCATTACACCTTTTTTAAATCTGTTAATATAATGAATTATTTCTCAATATTATTAATATTTTAGTCAAATAACTTCATAAAAGCTTTAAGTGTGTTCGTTTTTCCAAGATTTCTAAAGGGCGTTAAAGAAACATCGCTGACGTTTTTAGCGAACTTGGCCTCTCTAAACGGAATGCTTAGTGATGAATTCTTTGTTATTTTCTCTAGAAGAAGTGCAGAGTTTCGGCATTTTTTTTAATTTATTATTTTCAGAGTGTTGTAGCTTGATTTTTGAAAGCAGGAATTTTCATTCCATATCTAGTTTATTTATAATAAATCCTTACAAGTTGCACTTCGTAATGTTCACGCTTCACGGCATACATGGAGGGGGCGGTCGATATAAAGTCGGTGACAAAAACGTTAGGCCTAAGAAAATGTCCCACAATAAAATGGGATCCGCATAAAAGTGACATTAAGTATCTGTAAATTAAGTAAAATAAATATTTATATCCATAACTAATTTCAGAACGCAATTAATAAATGCCTCTTGAGCCTATCAAAAAAAAAACAACAAAAAAAAAAAACGCGAAAAGAAATCAATCGATCACAATAACCGATAATTAGGAGTCTTTCTCTTAGACATTTATCTTTAGGCTTATTAGGGCGACCGTTTATCCCTTTGAAAACATTATTATCTCACTTTTTTTTTTAGTAAACATTCCAATTTTTCCCCGCTTTTGGAAGTTGGAAGATAGTTGTCGCGTTCGTGGATTGTCATGAACGATCGCTCATAATCTTGCTTGGAATGGCCAAGTGATCATACTTCCCGTTATTGTATCAAGAAATTTATTATTCAAACATATTTTAAAATTGTATGCAAATTTGCTCTCATCTGAAAAAATTGAAAACGAGAATAAAAAGTTTCGCCCAACATTTAAATTTGGGGAAAATATTAAAGGACCAACTTTTCCAACAGCGAAATTTTTGATAAAAAAAAGTCAAGCAAATAAAATTTGAAGCTAATAAATAATGGAATAAATATTTAATAGAGGTTAACATTTATAATAATAATCAAATATTTTGAAAGAATATAATGTTTTGATAATTGATAGCCAGTAAACATCGACATAAAAAAGTGGAAAAATTTTTTTTTAGCACATTTAGAAAAAACACGTGGAAGGGGGGGGGGTCCGCCACCTTGGAATTCCGCAAGTCAGGAAAATCCGCAAGACTGCAAGGTCCTGGAACCACGGATGCCAACTTGTGGAGGACCACTGTACATGTGAATGCTTTATATGGTATATATCATTGTTATTATTTCCATATGCCTTTGCAAGGTTCTTATTAAGAAAATTTTAATGTAATGGATTATTACATGGATTTAATATAAAGGACGTAATCCAAGTCAGATATTTTAAAATTTCAATATATTGTATTGGTGAAATGATAACAAGCTTTCCCCTGGATTTAATTAATTAACCTATTAATAAGCATCTCCCTTTTAGACTATTAAAGAATATCTGTGCAGGTTTATGGAACTTAACTGTATATTAATTGTTGCATTGAGGACATCATTCATCAATTTTTTCATCTCATTAGGGTTTATGGGTGTTCTAAAAGCTTGTAAGAAGTCTATAATCGTAAGTATAAGTCATCAGCTATAACTTGTAAAAGTTTTCTTTCTGACTTGTACAAATAAGCAGCAGTGAAGAATTTAGTATTTATTTTTCCAAAAGTTTCATAATCATATAGTAATAATCAATGAACGATTAATACATAGTTTTTAGGACATGGACTGTGCAAGTTATTCAATTACTACTGTATAAGTGCTTTGACATATTTAAGATAATTTTAATGTGCAATAGATACTTGCATGGATTCTTTTAAGTTGAATAAGTCAGATCAAAGGGTATTAAGCCACATTTATGGCATATACTGGTAAAAAAAAAAAAAAAAACAGGATTCTAATATGCACTATTCTCAATACATATTTATTATACATTTAATTTTAACACAATGGGAAGAATACTATGTTATTTGTTCTAAATAACTCCAAGTGATATAAATAAAAATTATTAAACATTTCTAACGTGTGCATTTTGTCTGAATTCAGTTTCAAAACTTTTAAAACATCTTTCTCAAAGTGTTACTACCAACATCATGAGTTTGTGCAGTATTAAATGACATCATTAAATAAAGATATGTTAATGGAAATTGTTATACTAAATGAAAGACATGAGGAGTTCAATCCATATGTGTTTCAATGATAAAAATCCATAATTTTAATCACAAAAATTTATAAAAATTATTTTCTACGTAAAACGGTGAAAAATGTTTTTTAAAATATTCTTTTTTCCGTGAAACGTTATTAACAAATTAATAAATATCTTATTGAGTAATATACTGTTTCTACTATAGAAATAAAAAAGTAACATTTTAAAATATTCATTAAATTTTTGTTTATCAATTACATAAGAAAGATCCAAAATTTCACAATAATGGTTGTATCTTTGAAACTATTTAAGATAGATGGATGAAATTTTTTATTTTGCCTCCTTTTTTATAATACTATTTTGTGCTAGAAAAATGAGAGGATTTAAATGAATAACAAAATTTTTTTCTAAGTCCCCCCTTAGGTGCCATATAAGTAAAATACCTGCTTCATTTAGTTACCGTAAGTATTCTACTACAATGCAAGGCATTTTGACCTTGAAAAGTACCTAAATTTGTGTGATCACATTATACAAGAGGGAATAATTAACGTTACAAGGATTGGGGATGGGGGGGCCTTTAATGTTAATTTTTCCGTCTTGTATAATGTGATCACACAAATTTAGGTACTTTTCAAGGTCAAAATGCCTCGCATTGTAATAGAATACTTAAGGTACATTCCTCGAGGCATTTTTCGTACCTTAACTTTCCACGTGTTGTTAAAATCAACAGTGATGGAATCAGAGACAACAGATTGAATCGAAACTGTTGTTAAATTCTCTGATGAGCTCCATTGAGCCTCATCGGAACTCTGGGTTAGAGGGTATGATTTGCAACAACCTGAAGCAATGTTTTCTTCGAAGATTAGGTGATCCGTTTGCGAACAAAAAATGATGGTGACATATGATGCGAAGAACTCACGGTGCAGATATAGAGCCACTCTACATAATAAATTACTTTTGCCCATTTTTAGGTATTAAATCGAAATAATAGACCACTGCTCGGTTAAAATATCTTCGTTATTTTTTTCTTTTACCAATTAAAATTCTTCTCATAAAAATTCAAAACCATAGTGAGGAGATGGGCCTAACTGGGCCTTGGCTCAGGGCCCTTGCATAAGGCAGTACTGCCAACTCCCCCGCATTGAGCGAGGGATGCCCACATTCAGTACTTATCCCCCAGTACCCCACTACTATAGATTTCCCCCGCAAAAATGATTTTCTGGGGATTGGATACTCATGCAGTACATTCGGTCTAGCCTGGAATATCCCTAGCTTGGAGGGAAAAGAAGAGTATTATGCTCATCTAAAATTTCTTTGGGCTGATTATGCAGGGAGCATAGTATTGGTTTTGATTCTGTACTGTATTTCATTCAAAAATATCCAAATATTCAAAAATATTGTTTCAGTTTTTGCAATTCAGTAACACTGATATTGATAAAATTCATGAAGAGTTCATTCAATATCAATTATTAAAAGGAACGAATATACAGATGGACCAAAATGCCAGTTATAATGACACTGATAAATTCTGGGCACAAGTGTCGCAGATTAAATCTTATGTTGGTTCCCCAAAGTTTGCAATGCTATTTAAAATAGCACAGGTTGTGTTAGTTGTCGCACATTCTAATGCTGGAGAAGAACACATTTTCAGCATGATAAAAAATAAGACGGACAACCGTGCAGCACTTTCTCTAGATGGTACATTATCATCTCTAATGATCATAAAAATGTCAGAGGTTGTGGAACCTTGTATTAAATTTGAACCTGAGAAAGATATTATTGGAAGTGCTAAACATGTTACAAAAATGCATAATGACAAGCATAAATAAATATAAGGTGATTATTAGAAATGTCTACAGTAGCATAAGGAAATAAAATAACACATTTCCACAGTATAATATTTACTGATGACGGATGCGCACCAAGTTATCGTCTTCAGAAATGTTCGTCCGCTATGAGTAAATATTATATTGTGGAAATGTGTTACATTATTTTATTTCCATATGTTATATAATGCTTGTCCACAGTTTATTGATGACCCGCTTATGACTTTCTAAGTTAGAAATGTCTAAATAAAGTAAAATTATTAAAAACTAGAAAAATTATATACTATATATAATGAACGGATATTTATAAGAGAAAAGGACGAGACACAAAAACCCTGGAATACAATAAATAATAGTTATTAAATAAAAATGAAAAATAAAATAATAATTAACAATTAACAAAATAATACATAAATAATAAGTAAAATCAAAATAAAATTATAGTTTTATTTTGATTTTACTTATTATTTATGTATTACATTATTTTGTTAATTGTTAATTATTATTTTATTTTTCATTTTTATTTAATAACTATTATTTATACTATATACAGGTATATATGAGAAATAAAGGCATTCTTAAAGTGAAAATATGTGTGATACGTAAGCAATGACAATATTCGGCAATTCCCCGCTTTGAGGGAAAATCCCCTCATTTTTGCAGTTGATCCCCCTCATCAGCTAACAAGAAGGTTGGCAGCTCTCATAAGGGGAGCTGCCAAAGCTGTACAGTATACATTAAGGGGGCACAAATAAGATTAGGGAGTACAATTCGCCCAGGGCCCAATTTACTAAAATTTCCCAAGATATGGCAATGAACTAAGTCATTGAATTGATATAATTCAACTGCAATGTCAGCCATATTTGTTTTGCTGATGACTGTTTAGGCATCAGCCATGTTGTTAAATAATAATACCGTTGACTACATCACTCGCTGCATCAGTCAACGAAAGCAATGATTTTAACAACATGCGGATTATCTTTATCCAAATTTATTACCATAGATTTGAGCCCATTATCGTTAGGAGGGATTCTTTATACATATGAGACACTGAACAGACTGTTATAAACAAAAAAAAATGCAACCAGTCTTGCTGTGGCTCTTACGACATGTTGCGCCATGTTACCACTTGTGGATCCTTCTTTTTATTGTACTTTTTATTACCAAGGAAATTTTGCGATTTGTTTTGTCTTTAACTATTTAGTATTGCTTTGACTTTCTGTACTGTAATCTGTTTGTAATCTAGCTATTCCTCATTGTAATAAAGTTTACAATTTTTTCTTGGTTAAAGTTTTTTTTATTTTTTTCCCTTACGTTAACTGAAAAGATAAATTATTGACTTTGTTTAGATTTTCTCTTTGGGTTTATTTTTCGGGAGGGCCCCCCCTTTGTTAATGTTTCTTATCTGATCCGCGCTTCGCCCAGTAATTATTATTTTTTTATTCGTTTCCCCGGGGTCTTCATAACCGTCCGTTTTCTCCCTTTATTCATCTTACTTAAGCAAAATTTCCCCGTTTTGCTGTGCACACAGTGGCACGCTACAGTAAAGTTTTTTACCAAGAAAAGAGTGCTTCCTTTTGTTTTTGGGTGGATTGTTTTCTTCGAGTTAGTGTTCGTTTGTAGTGGTTTTCTAATCTTTAGTGTGGTTCTTTTTTTTGTGAATATTTTTACTCGAATGTATGATTTTCTTTGTCTTTTTCACAGCTGGCTAATTCTTCCTAGACTTCGTCTTTTGTGCAGTGTGCCGACCCTTTCCTTTGCTTTTGTGTACTTGCCCTTCTGGGTTTTTTTTTCAGCGTCTTTGCTGTGTCTGTTTCGGGTTTACTTCTCGTGCAGCCCTTCCCTGATAATTAGTTTCTTTTCTGAGGCAATCTTTGTTAAATAATTTTAAATATTCAGCAGTTTTTTCCATTTTTACATTAGTGTTCTCGTATCGTCCATAGCTTTTTAGACTTGGCTTGTCATTCCTTGACCTGAGCTTATGCGATTAAACATGTGGCGGTGAATATACTGTTTTTTCGTAAATTTCAGTTAGTTTTACTTGATTTCTTACGGCTTAGCCAACACGGGAGGATGGCGATTAAAAAAGGAATACCTCATAGCCGATGTGCTGTGCTATGTTTATTCGGGCCGTGTTTTATTTGGCCAACACGGGAGGATGGCGGTTAAAAAAAAGAATACCCCATTAAGCCGATGTGTTGGGCCAATTTAAGCTGGCCGCGATTTTTTTTTAATAATCTAATATAGGTATCTTCCTGCTTCTTGTCACTAATCTAGCTCATCGTTGTCTATAGCCGGTTGATTTTCGGCTTAGGTTGCTTTTCATTTAATAGTGTTTTTTTATTATCCTGAGTTTCTGACTTTCAGCGGAGGGCTTCGCGACTAAGAATTTTCGGCTTAGAAACATTTCCTTAGTTTTTTGCGCGTTTTTTTTTAAAGGAAAATTTTTTTCAAGTAAAAAAAAAATTTTTCTTCCGTTTGGGGGTATATTACGGACCTTTTTATAGCGAAAAATAGTTTTTTTATTTATTTTTTTTGCGCGTAATTTTTCTGCCTATTTTTTTTTCATTGCCTTTCTTTAGCCTATTTTTTTGTTAATGTATCTCGGTAACAATGTTTGTGTGCTCTTTACAGGCACGTACCCAAGAATTTTTCCAGGGGAGGTCGAACTCTCGATTTATTGGACCTTTTGTTCGAATAATCCATTCTTTTTATAATGTTTTAATGACAGTAATACTAATTAAAGATGAACATATTTCAGTGATATTTTTGTCAAGTTGCTTGTGAAGTTTATGCTATTATACATTGTTGATATAAAAAAAAAATCAATCCGCTTACAAAATTCGGATTTCATTTTTGTGAAAAAAAATGTGTAATAAAAATTAAAAAACCGTGAAAAGAAATAAAAATTAAAATCGCAAGCAATGAAAGATGTAAATTATCGGTCCGGTTCAGTGTACAGGGTGTCTAGCAAAACGATTTCGTAAAATTCCCTGACTTCTCTCTGGTTTTTCCCGGTTGATCACGTTATTTTCCCTGATCATAAGCAGCAAAAATAAAATCTATCTTGATAGAATATTATTGATATTTTTCAAATTTTTCGTTCCTATTTCGCATTTTTTTTTTTGCTGATTTTGTAAAATTCTCTGATTTTTTTGTAAAATACCCCGACTTTTCCAGGTTTTCCCGGTCGCTAGTCACCCTGAGTGTAAGTCAAAGGGGGAAAAAATCCTTTCGTTTAACTGGAGTGAGCAAGGAGTGGGATGATTGGTGGGGGAGGGGAAATGGCACTGGAACAGGCCAAATAAGGGAAAAAAAAGGGAAAATTAAAATAATGAAATTAAAAACAACCCCTCGCCAATACTCCTTGTTCACTCAGAGTTTTTAATAGAATCTAAGCAATAGATTTAAATTCACAGAAATCAAAATCATGGACCTTCAGCATTTTTGGGGTGGTCGTTCGACCCCCCCTTGCGTACGTGCCCGCTTTATTTGTTATTGCGTTTCTTCCTCGCGTGCGTGCGCTTGCCTCTCGTTCAACCGAGTTTTGTTGTGCGCGTGTTTTTTGAGATGTGAGAATTCTTTACTTCATGATTGCCTTTTGTTGTCCGAGGCATTCTGACGCAGGTTTGGGTTTATGTTTAGTTAACCCTATTTCCTACTAACCCTGTTTAACCCTTTTAGCCTTTTATCTTTTATTATTAGTATGTACAGTATAACTCGGATAACTCGATGAGCTCGGGACTCTGATAAAAATTCGACTTAAGTGTTTTTCGAGTTAGAAAATGAGTACGAACTCAGTCAAGAGAGGGCGTCTTATAGATATACTGTGCATGTAATTTCTCACCGAAAATGAAATTTTAAAACTAAACGAAATACAGTACTATATTTATCATGTGCAAATAAAATAATTTATTAGCATACAAAATAAATCCGTAATCTTCGACCGTTTTAAATTATGAATATTACATGTGGTGATGAAGCTATTCATACTGAACAGATGATTAAAAATACGATCAGGCACATTTGATTTTAGGACGAACTTCTTAATTATCTCCATTGCGTTTCTCGCATCCTTTGCTGATGGAGGCAAATCATCATCACATTCTTCAATACATGTATCATTTCGATTCGACGAGTGCTCTCCGTCGATGTCATCGTCCTCCATTATTCCAGATGTGATCAACTGATCATCCAGCAAAACGATGTCCCGGAATGTACTTGCCGAGTTTTTCCACGTAACTTTCTTTACTCTAGAGAATTTCCCATTTGGTGAATCCTTCGAAGTCTTCTTCGACACTGTCTGTTATATCAGTATTCGTGTCCATAGTGAAGCCGGCCTTTTTAAAACAATTCTTAATTGTTTTATCGGGGCCATCCATGAATTACAGGCATTCTTTATCGCCTGCAGTACATTCCATTTTCCATGTACTCTTTTTTCGTCAATAGCATGCACCATATCTTTCGTTAGTTCCTTCTTGTAAGCACATTTCACATTTTAATGCATGAATTATTCCCTGGTCAAGGGGTTGTATGTGTGATGTGCAATTAGGCGGTAAAAAATGAACTGTCAAGTTCGACAAACCTGCTGGAATTCCATGCGATGGGACGTTGTCTATCAATAAAGCAGCCTTGCGTTTTTCTTTAGCTTCTCGTTCAACTTTTGCAGACACTGCCTGAAGATGTCGCTAGTCGTCCACGCTCGTCGGTTAGCGAAGTAATCGCAAGGCAAAGTCTTAACGTTTTTAAAACATCTTGACTTCGCAAACTTTCCTATGAAGACAGGTTTCATGTGATCCAAACCGTCCATATTTGTACACAATAAAACAGTTAACCGCTCCTTGCTTTGCTTTATTCCAGTGAGGGGTTTCATTTTTGAAACCGTATATCTTATTTGATAATAAATTAATAAATAACCCCGTTTCATCGGCATTATAAATGTTTGCTGGTGAAAAATCAGTTATGAGTTTTGGTAGAATCTTGTCCCGCCATTCATTCACTGTTTGAATGCCTACAGAATTTGCTTCGCCATTTATGGTATGATATCAAATGTTGTGACGCTTTTTAAAGCAGCAAAGCCATCCATTCGAGCATTCGAAGGCTTCAATGTTGAGCTTGGCGGCTAAATCGTCGCTGACAGAAATGCTGTTATCCCGCTCCTACAATTACATGTAAATTAGAAAAACAATGTTGTGTTACATTTGCCATTTATGCAATAAAGTTTATGGCTTCTTTAAAATTATATTACACATACGGTAAGTACCTGTTTGAACCATGTAAATAAACGTTCCTCCAAATCGCTGTGCTTCGCTGTTTGTGCCTGTTTTCCGTTCAATCTCAAACTTCCCGAGACTGCTTATTCCCTAATTTTGTCAGCATTTTTAGTAATTGTTGACAAAGTTGACTGCGGAATAATGAATTCTCTGGCTAAATCTTTTTTTCTCTCTGTCGCATTAGTAACACGATCTAAAATCTCTAACTTTGATTCTAAAGTTAAAGTGTTACATTTTTTTTTTTGAGAATTCGAAACCATTGTAAAGGTTCGAAAACACAAGATTGATAACAAAAGATTGACTACCATACTGTAGAATAGAAATTTTATTAGAAAAACAATTTTTGCTGTAAATGAGCACATGGCAGAATTTACTGTAAATACAACACGCGAGTCATGTGATTGGTGTTTTCTTATACCGTGCCTTCTGATTGGTGGTACAATATATGACGCACTTGATTGATCCTTGGTCATCCCCTTTAGTGATGGTGTGTTTCTTAGAATTACTGACGATGTTTATCGAATTGGAATTATCGACAATTTCATTTATAAAACATTTTTTATTTAAATTTTACCATAATAAAATACTGTATTTAATAAAAAAAAATTGAGTTATCTTGAATTCATGAAAATAATTCTTCACATTAAAGGGTTAAATTTGTATGAATTTAATGCTTTTGGGGGTGGGACTTAGATTGAGTTATCGGGGTTGTAATGTAGTCTTCTTTTAGTTTCCCCTTCTCTGGGTTGGCTTGCCTATTTCCTTGCGGTTTCATTTTTCTTTTTCAGATGCCTTGGATTCTTCTTTACCTTGCTGCAGCCTTCATCTAGTCTTTTCATTACCTACTGTGTGTTCTTCTTTCGTCGTCCAGTCCACCAGTTTGTTTGATGTCGTCGTCTGTGTTCATTATTGCTTCGTAGACTTTGTGTCCGGTTCTTGCTGTGACTCTTACGACATGTTGTACCATGTTACCACTTGTGGATCCTACTTTTTATTGTACTTTTTATTATCAAGGAAATTTTTCGATTTGTTTTGTCTTTAACTATTTGGTATTGCTTTGACTTTGTGTACTGTAATCTGTTTGTAGTATAGCTATTTCTCATTGTAATAAAATTTACAACTTTTTCTTGGTATCCCTTGGGTTAATGTTTTTTTATTTTTTTCCCCTTACGTTAACTGAAAAGATAAATTATTGACTTTGTTAATATTTCTTTTCCGCTCCGACCAGTAATTATTATTATTTTATTTTTTTCCCTGGGTTCTTCCATTTTCTCCCTTTATTCATCTTTCTTTATTTATCTTACTTACGCTAACTTATAATTTCCCCCTTTTGCTGTGCGTGTCACCCACTGGCACGCTACAGGGGACAAATGTAAGTGTACGCTATAAAACTAATTTTGAAAATCGGTTATAAAATAAATATGTTACAACCTAGGAAGGCAAAACTTTTCAAAACACCCTCAAAGATTGTTAGTAATTATTCAAGTCGAGGGTAGTTGATTAGTAATTATTCAAGTTGTATCGAAGTTGATTAGTAATTATTCAACTCACCTTAATTTGAATTTTTATTAATTTTGTTTGTCACGAAAATTGTTTGAAAATGAATTTTGTTTGTCATAAAAATATATTTTATGGATACAAAGTACGAGGGGTAATGAAAAAAGTAAGGTTACAAAGCCAGCAGTGAAACGTGTAAATTTTATTTCATGCAACCTATACAGCCAACTGATAGATAGTACATACGAACGTACATTAGGTTATTTTTCGACATAGTCTCCATATCGGTTTAGGCATTTGTTGGTTCGTGGGATGAGTTTGAATATTCCCTCCTGGTAAAAATCCTTTTTCTTGCATGTTCAGCCACGTTGTCACAAAGTGTTTGACCTCCTCGTCTGAAGCGAATTGCCGGGTTCCTATGTGTTCCTTCATGTAAGGAAAGAGGTGAAAGTCGCTTGGAGCAAGGTCCGGGCTGTAGGGAGGGTGTTCGATGGTATCCCAGCGAAACTGATTCAACAGTGTGGTGATCTTCTGGGTTGTATGAAACTTTCACCTCTATCCTCACTTGAAGGAGCACCTAGGAGAAACAATTTAGAGAAAACTATATAAATATGAAAACTGAATTGTAAATTCCTAAATAATGAGACTAAAGACAAACTAGTATTTAAACGAATAAAATCGAGGAAACAATAGGTTAAATAAAGAGAGTTGTAATTCTTTTTTATATTCGAGCAGATAAATGCATAAAGAAGTGTTATCATAAGCATACTTACGATAATGTTAAACGAAGCGAGCATCAATTGTTGAACCGTTCTGTGTATGCATCGATTATTTCTTCATATACAGGGCGATTACAAAAGAACTTCACACTTTTAAAAATTTATTACATCAAAGCTATTCAGAATATAGACACACAACATACGGATTCTTAAAGAAAAACTCTTGAAGTTTATTGTGACACAGTTAAAGATGTTCAATATGCCCCCCTGTCGTGACATGGCATACATCAATGTGGTAGTCGAGTTTGTCCCAAACCCGCATTAACATGTCTCCATCAATGACACGTATCGCTATCGTAATGCGTTCTTTCAGCTCGTCTAGGTCCCGGGGAAGGGGTAGGGTGAAGACCTTGTCCTTCACACACCCCCATAAAAAGAAATTACAAGGTGTTTTGTTTGTTCACCTTACCCCATAAAAAAAGGGTCGTAGATTTTCATTTTGTACACTGCACAGAAGACATTAACCTTTGGGGAATCACGCACATGTGCCACAAATTCTTTTGGGTTTTCAGTCTCCCATATTCGGACGTTCTGTTTGTTCACCTTACCACTCACATGGAAAGGGGCCTCGTCACTAAAAATGAGGCGGTCCTTGAAATTATCCTCCGCATCACACAACTCCTGGATCTTAGCACAAAAGTCACGTGTAACAATAAACTTCAAGAGTTTTTCTTTAAGAATCCGTATGTGGTGTGAATATATTCTGAATAGCTTTGATGTAATAAATTTTTTAAAGTGTGAAGTTCTTTTTTAATCACCCTGTACTATTGCTAAAGCGTTTCTACATCATAAACGGTTGACGCGAGCGATTAGCTACTTGCGATTAGCTTTGATAACAATAAGTCTAATTAGATTTCAGACATTGACAATCTTAAACCTAACAGCAGTTTGCTCTTGATAGCAATTAGTTATGGACAACAATTTCTATGGACGTTACGAATTGTTATATTATATGCCATATCTTACGCCTGTATTCAGAATGAGCGAGTTTGCGCATTGGTTTAGGCACTCAAGACCATTGTTGAAAACAAATTTCATATAATTGAATTCGTTCTCAATAATGGTTTGAGTAAGAGCAAGAGCATGAATACTCATTCTGAATACGTGTGTTAGCACTGAAAATTTCCAATGGTACGATGTAGTACCATTAGAATACGTCCTACTATGCGAATTTCGAATATAATTAATTACTCGTTTTATTTATTCATGACATGTCGTTACAAGTTGTTTGATATGTTACACGCCATATTTTAGCATTGAAAGTTTCAATGGTACCATATGGTACGATTAGGGCACGAACTACTAAACTAATTTCCACTCTCATTAATTACTCGTATTCATTCATGACACTTTGTTATGAGTTGTTTGATATATAACATGCCATATCTTAAATACTAGTTATTAATTAAAAATACAAATTAAATAAAAAATAAGATATAATAAACAAAAATAATTAATCAAAATCAAAATAAAAAGCTGATGTTTCGGATAGAGACTATCCTTTAACAAAGCAAAAAAGGGATAATTCTCTAAAAGCAAATAGAATATTAGAGAATTATCCTGAAGTTATAAAAGTTGTACAATCGACAACAATCGAACAGTGCAGGTAAAACGAAACGAGTGGTCCGAAAGCAACGCTTTCACTGCCATACTCGTCCAGAAAGTAACCACGGGAAGTACACTGAACTAGGCAAGAAGCCAGATGAAACCTAGTTAAGTCATCCAGAGGATAAGATGGAGTCCTTTCCTATCAGGACGATAGTGTTGATTGTTGATTGACGAGGGACAAGGGACACGAGGAGCTAGGAGATCCAATATTCGGGAAATATCACCTTTTGGATGTCGTCGAAATTGATGTCCAGGAGGTGACGTGGCCTGCGATGTCTAAGAAAGCTTCTGAAGGTAAGCGGGTGCTCAAGAATACCTGCAACCAGAGGATTGGGATGAAAGTTGTACTAACGGACGGGTTTATATATAGTTTGCATGGGGAATAGTAAGACGGTATTGGCTGAAAAACAAGAGGAAAACAAATGAGATTAATTAGAAGAACTGTTGGGATAGGACAGGATGGAGGACAAATAAGAAATAATAAGGGGGCGGCAAGAAAAATGCAATAGGATGACACATATGAAATTGAAATTATAAAAAAGTTTAGGAATGATAGGGTGCCTAGCAAAAAGATTTCGTAAAATTCCCTGAATTTTCCTTGATTTTTCCTGATTATCAGCAGATAAAAAAGGCTGTCATGAAAGAATATTATTGACATTGCTCAAATTTTTCGATTTTATGATTCCCTGACTGTTCCCGGTTCAAAAAATAAAAAGTAAATAAATTTCCCTGACAATTCCCGGTCGCTAGTCACCCAGTAAAATAGTCCCACATGTAAGAGCATCGGGTCAAAGGTAGAAAAATATGAAAGAACATTGAAATAAAGAAATAAAAGATAAGATAAAGAAAAAAGAAAAAAAAAGAAAAGGGCCCATAGTGCTTGCGACAAATTAAGGAATAGCGGAAGTTGGAGAGGGATATGGGAAAGGTAATGAGGGAATGGTGCCTTTGCTAAGGTTAATGCCATTAGGGGTGAGGGAATTGAATTTCCAAATAAGAAAAGACACGAATTGCTTTCTATCTTTTTTGTTATGGAAGTTACTACGAAGAATATAAAGGCTGATGGCCTGTAAAGAGCAGCCAGGGGAATTAAAGTGTTTAGCGACAGGGATGTCAGCATTGCTAAGGATGTCGAATTTATGTCCGGCAAATCTGGCACGTATGGTATTGCCTGTCTCACCGAGATACTGTTTCTGGCATACCTTGCAATGTAACAGGTAAATTAGATTGTGAGAAGTGCAGGTCAGGTTCTGGTTAATTTTGAAAGTAAAGGAGGAAGCACTGCTGGAAATGGAGGTAGCAGAGTTAAGAAAATGGCAAACACTACAACGCTTTTCATTGCAAGGAGAACATCCCTTAGTGGAAGTGCGTGGTTTAGTAATAGCAGCATGGACCACGTCATGCTTTGATAAAGGATAGTCTGTATCCGAAACGTCAACTTTTTATTTTGATTTTGATTAATTATTTTTGTTTATTATATCTTATTTTTTATTTAATTTGTATTTTTAATTAATAACTAGTATTTATTGTATTCCAGGGTTCTTGTGTCTCGTCCTTCTCTTAATATATATCCGTTCATGGCATTGTAATTTTCAACGGTACCATGTGGTACGATTAGGAGACGTACAACTAAACTAATTACCACTATCATTAATTACTCATTATATTCATTCATAGCTCTTCGTTACGACTTGTTAGATATATTACATGCCATATCTTAGCATTGTAAGTTCCAACGGTACCATGTGGTACGATTAGGAGACGTACAACTAAACTAATTACCACTAGCATTAATTACTCATTATTTTCATTCATAGCACTTCGTTACGACTTGTTTGATATATTACATGCCATATCTTAGCATTGAAAGTTTTAATATTACCATTTGGTACCATTAGAATATGTTCTGTTAAACTAATTACCACTATTATTAATTATTCTTTACATTCATTCTGGCACTGTTACGAGTTGTTTGTTATATAACATGCCATATCCTAGCA
>JAHWFO010022854.1:184795-202545 GCA_023313115.1 Rhysida immarginata
CAGATGGAATGATAAAGTTAAGAGTCTGTCGACCCACGATAACTCTATGTGGTGCATGGTTCGAGCCTTGCAAAACAAGAAAGCCATAAATATCCCACCTCTGTTAGCCCAAAATGGCAAATTCATCACGAATGATGATGATAAAGCGCAGCTTATTGCAAGCTCACTTTCAGAACAGTTTGTCACGCCTACTGATGGTCGGCAAATAGGACTTGATATGTCCGAGAAAGTAAAATCCTGCATAACTGGCTTCTATAGTATTCACGGCAATGAATTCCCAAAACATAGCATTGATGTAAATGAAGTCCTAAGCATCATTAAAAATTTAAAAACGAGAAAAGCTCCAGGTAAAGACTCTATTAAGAACACTGCTTTGAAAAATTTACCTCCAAATACAATTCAAGATATTGCAAAAGTGATTAACGACTGCTGGAAGAACACTTACTTCCCGGATGCTTGGAAGCAATCAGTTGTCTTAAGCATTCCTAAGCCAGGACAAAATCCTGCAAATCCTGTTAGCTACAGGCCCATCAGCTTGTTACCATCAATTTCCAAAATCCTGGAAAAAACAATTCTCAAGAGATTCATTGAGCACTGTGATGCCAACGATCTCATCCGCGATGAACAATTTGACTTTCGCTCAAACCATTCCTGCCAACTCCAAACATGGAGGCTCGCAGCGGATATCAATGAGCCCCTTAATCTCTCTATGTACTGTGGGGTCGTTTTTCTCGATGTACACAAAGCCTTCGACCAAGTCTGGCACGATGGTCTTATTTTTAAAATGATTATGGATGGATTTCCTCAAGACATAATTACTCTGATACACTCGTTTCTCTCCAACCGGTTCTTTCAGGCCAGAGTTGGAGATAGTCTATCTCCTATGTATGAAGTAAAAGCTGGTGTCCCACAGGGTTCAGTCCTGGGGCCAGTATTATTCAATTATTTTATGCGAGACTTCCCAAGTCCTTCTAAATGTAAGCTCTTTTTTTACGCAGATGACGCTGCTATACTGACCTGTGCTCGTCAACCAGCCGTAGTTGTCTCGCGGCTGCAGAAGGCTCTAAAGGAGTGTGAAAGCTGGTTTAGCAAGTGGAGGCTAAAATTGAATGTAGACAAATGCAAGGCGATGTTTGTCTCCAAGAAGAGAAAGAGATCATTAGATTCTCTAACACTATATGGCAAAAAACTGGACTGGGTTGAAACTTATAAATATCTTGGTGTTGTTATTGACTCTAAACTTACCTGGACTCCCCACGCAACTTATGCGTTGAATAAGGCCAGGAGAGCCAAGTTTAGCTTGATTGCTCTGCTAGGCCGGAATAGTGCTCTAAACATTGATAATAAACTCCTACTCTATAAGGTCATTGTTCGGACTATCTTGACCTATGGTATGCCCGTCTGGGCCACAATATGTAAAACTAGATGGAAAGAACTGCAAACGTTCCAAAACGTTACCCTTAGGACTATTGCGCAAAAAGATCGGAGAATTGTTCGCAATTCCTCCATTTATAATGACTTCAACATGACTCATATTGGCAAATACGTTCAAGGGCTCATGGAATCCATGCTGCCCAATATAGAAAATCATAGCAACGAGCTAGTCTCGGGCATTTTAAAGCATCCTATGCATAGAAAGAGATATCGTGATCCAAGGCATATACTTGATATTAATTTTGAAGACATTGATAATGTCTTATTTCCAGATTACTGGACTTCATAGGTCGTGTTTTATCTAATACTAGTGGTCTGCTTCTAGTCTAGACAGTCGTCAATCAAATTTTCCTCCACCAAGAGGAGGCAATTTTCTTTCATACTTTGGATGACCCTTGTGGGTACATCAGGCTTCTTTTCTAGCTCAGTGTATTTCCCTTGGAATATGATTATGAAGGGTGAGATTATGGAAGCTATGCTTCAAGTTCCACTTGAATACCGATACACTACACTGTTCGATTGTCGATTGTCGATTTACACATTCATCTCAGGCTGAGGACGATCAGGACGATCAAAACGGACTAGCTCTTCAAGGTATCACTCTACTCTCATTTCAGGTATCATTTCATTATTCTCATTTCACGATGCGCCCTTTTCAGGGCGATATTCTCCTTCTATTACGTCTTATGTGCTGGTCCCTGGCGTTGGAATTAATATTCCCGTAAACCAGTACATCAAGACGCTCATTATCCTTCTGGGTCCCTGGCGTTGGGATTAATTTTCTCGCAAACCTAACTTAGGACATTTTTTCATATCATCTATTATTATTTTAATCATTCACGAATGGGTCCCTGGCATTGAATTAATTTTCTCGCCAACCTGACTTGTCCTTTTTTTTCTTAGAGCTAGGTGCGTCCTTCTTAGGACGGCTTCTTTAGCACACACCTAGCTGCGAAGTTACTTCCCCCCCCCCTGGTTCTATACATTTATATATGATGGCTTCGTCCAAATTAACCAATTTGAAGTCGGCTAAAGAGCATTTGCTAGTGGCGGATGCTAAAACTGTGTCCTGCGAAAAGGCCTACCGGGATGCCTGCTTGGATGCTAGGTTTGCTGCATCTGACCTAGTGTTCAACGAAATGTTAGAAGCCCTCCGGGATGAAATAAACGCTAAGTATAGTGCACTGGAGGAAAAAGTCGGAATCCCTACACAAAAGTTTTGAGAATAAGTTCGAAGATATCAACAAGGAAATTAAGGACTCTCGTAGAGATGTTATTGACAAGATAAGCGAACTGAAGCAAGCCTTTGGGAAATGCTCCAGGACCCTAATGGCAGGAAACTCCACGGGAAGACAAACCGGTTGATAACAGCAAGGTAAGTAATGTTTTAAAAACTATTTCCTCTTCTAATATTATGGAGTCTATGGATATAATAGAAAATAGTGACTGTTTGTCAAACGGTGGCTGTAAGAGAAGTCACTCTGACGGAACTGATAAAGAAGTGGATGACAGTCCCTGGATTGGTGTCACTAATAAAAAATTCAGAAAAGGCACGAGGATCGATAACCTAAAAACCGTCTCCAGAGTAAACGAAGAAGTCGTCAGCGCGTCTAGAATGAGGATCCGAAAAATGTACAGAATCGCTCAGATAATAAAGACCATAAGATCACGAAGAGGTATGTCCCGCCAATTATCGTGCGGACTCATGGCGTCCCGTTTAAGATGATTCTATCCGAGCTCGAGAAGCATGTTCCAGGGTAAAGATCACTGTTCATATGGGCAGAGCTGAAACCGTCAAAAGTTCTGCTCCTGAACAGCGAACTCAACCAGTCATTGAAGAACATAACACGAATTGGGCCGCTTGCAGTAACAGTGGAGGCCTTTCGAGGAAACAAGAAGCCAATACAGTGCTACAACTGCCTGCGTTTCGGACACGTATCTATGGGCTGCACGGAAGATCCTAATTGTAATAAATGTGCTGAGGGGCACCAGTCAAGGGATTGCCCCAAGATCAGAGGACAAACCCCTCAAAGTGCATCAGATGTGGTGGACAGCACACTTCAAGCTACACGAAATCTCCAAAATATATTCAGGTTCAAAGGATGCCTAGTTCTAAAGTGACAGTAGGCAAATCCTATGCTGCCACTGTGTCTACGCTGGAAGATAAAGGCCTCAACATCAACGACCTACCAGGTATGTATAAGCAATTAGGACGTATCTTTCATCTGTTTCCTAATCTAGGCAAAAGTTACCCACAGTTGAGTGGGCTCCTTACGACCAACTAATTTTAGTATGGCTGCACAACGTTATACTGTAATCAACAAAGGTGAACTTCGGTGCGTGATATGGAACGCTAGGGGCATTCCCTGAAAGCGTATCGAGTTTCACAATTTTCTGATAAAGCAAGAAAACGATGTTGCTTTCCTGTGTGTAACTCATCTCAAACCAAGCCAAGACTTCAAGCTACCTGGCTATTGTGTGTACCGTACGGATCGAATGGCTTCAAATGCTGCAAGATGTGCTTCTGGGGGCGCTGCGATCATCATTAAGAAGGGAATTCAACACCAAGAGTTAGTCTCCAAGTCTTATGGAAGTATGGAATCGGCCTCCATCATTATCAATGACGTCTCCTGTGGTGAAGTGAAGTTCGTGGCGCTCTACAATTCACCTAAACATTATCTTGACATTAGCGAGCTTGATGAACTCTTCAGTGGTGACACTCCAGTCGACTTGATTGGTAACCTAAATGCAAAACACGCAAGCTGAAACTCCAGAACGCAGAATTAAAATGGCATGATTCTCTCTAAATACATACAAGGAAGAGATGATATCATAGCTGCTGGACCTGTAGAGGACACCTACTACTGCTACCACTCCTCTAGTTGTGACGTTTTGGACATCTCGCTCTTGAAGGGTTTTTTCAAACTGTACAATATCTTCACGATTTATGACCTTTCTTCTGACCACAAGCCTGTGGCGTTGAACTTTGACAATGTCGACATAAATTTCCGAGAGGAACTGATACATCATCAAGACTGGAAGCTCTACAAAGATATTCTTAAGGAATATGGCTGCCATCCCGACATTGCTTACTGTACAGAGGACATCAATCAACGTGTTGAAGACATCACCAGATGTATTAACAGTGCCATAGAAGCTAGTAAGTATCCATCAGAGAATAAACCTCCTCATCGAATCCAACTCACTCCTGGAATCCAACACCTAACTGCTGAAAGACACAGGACCCATAGAGTATGGCAATGCTATCATGAACCTTGGCTCAAAACCAAGTACAACAGGCTAGTGCAAAGAGTCCAAGAGGATATAAAAGAGCTTCGCGACACTACATGGAATTAAAAACTCAAAAGGTTGTTGGTTCGCGACAATTCCATTTGGAATATGGTCAGAGCTTTACAGAAGAGGAAGCATGATACGCTTCCTCCACTTCGTACACCACAAGGTGACTATGTGCAAACTGATCAAGACAAGGCCCAAGTCATTGCAGATTCACTGGAAATGCAGTTTGTTACTCTTAACAATTATAAGCCCGAGAGCCAAATCATGTCTCAGCGTGTGGAAAAATGTATTGTCAACTTTGATGAAGTCCCGCAGCATTTAACGAAGAAGAACATCGAGGCTGGAGAGATCACCACCATCATAAGTAAACTGAAAAAAAGAAGGCTCCAGGAAAAGACAAGGTGTGTAATAACGCCCTTATGAATCTCCCAAAGAACTTTATTGATATTCTCACCAATATCATTAGCGACTGCTGGAAATTTTATTACTTCCCTGTGGCTTGGAAGAAATCTATTGTGTTGAGTATCTCCAAGCAGGGGCAAAATCCTGCAATTCCCGCGAGCTACCGACCTATTGGCCTGCTACCCTCGATGTCCAAAGTGTTGGAGAAAACGATCCTCGTCAGATTCTAAGATCACTGTCTAGCAAATGACCTTTTTCAGGAAGATCAGTTTGGCTTTCGTGCTGGCACTCTTGTCCAGTGCAGTTATGGAGGCTCGTTGAAGACCTGAGCAGCCCCCTGATACTATCCAGGTACTGTTTGGTGGTATTTCTCTATGTCAGTAAAGCTTTTGACCAAGTGTGGCATGAGGGCCTTGTCTACAAGATGATCAGAGACTAGTTCACTGCTGATTTGATTTTGATGGTGAAATCCTTTCTTGACGGCAGAGTTGGAGAAAATCTTTAAGAATTAGTAATAAGCATGTACCAAGCTACTATAACGTTAAATATATAATTCTAAACTTTTGTCTTTGATTATTGCATGATTTTATATGAGCAATTAAGTTATGATGATTTATAATGTAGTACGCATCGTGATAGTTAAGGAAATGGGAAATCAAGTCCCAGGCAATAGAAACTTATATAACTTATAATGAGTTTATATCTCCATATTACGTCCAATTTTTTTTGTTTGTTTATTTCATAATTTTATTGAATGAATAAATATCCTGGTTTAATTTATTTAACTTGCTTTTTGAGAGAGTCATTCCTAGATTTAGTTCTAAAGAGTAATGATTATATTAAAAGAGGGAAAGGGTAAGAGAAAGAACCGTTGTCTTTTTATTCTTGCCTGGTATGCAAATTTAAGTTTGCTGGTATTTACGCCATGATAGAATTAAGGGTTAATGTTGGAAGTTTGTTTTCTTTTATTGTGTTGCCGAGTAATCATTACATCCTTTTGGTTAATATAAGAGAACTGATGGGTAAATTAAATCTGAAGCATATATGTTAGATTCCTTTAATTTTTTTAATGTATTTCTCAGACTGTATCCTGTGGGTAATTGGAACATACGAAGAACATTAAAGTAATTTTGGGAAGTATCGATAATTCCTCTAAGGGAGAGGAGTGAGGCTAACGTATTTGAGGTATAAGAGTCTTGGTTTCCTTGGTGTTAATTACTTATGATGGAATGATAAATAGATTAGAGTTGACAGTCTGTGATGTAATGCTCAAGATAGTGATTAAACAGGTGAGTTAATTAAGTATATAAATGTTAATATTGTGGTATTGATTGAATGTGAAAGGGGTATAAGTAAGCGAGCATGCGAATAGACAGTGATAATAATCCAATATTCAGCAGGGATGAATGCTGCTACACTTTCCCAAGATCAAAATGAAAATTCGGAAATTAATGATAATAACTCAGAGGCCACCGGTAGACATACACTATATGATCACAAATATCCGGACACATGCACGTTTGCGCTCCAGCCACGATTTCATGGAAATCAATAGGGCGTTGCACATCCCTTTGCCCGAATCACAGCTTCCACCCTTCGGGGAAGACTTTCCACCAAATGTTGGTAGGTACTTTCCGGAATGTTCCTCCATTCCTCCCGAAGAGCGAGAATCAGTTCAGGTACAGAAGTTGGCCGATGTGATCTGGCCCGCAAGCGTCTTTCCAATTCATCCTACAGACTCTCTATAGGATTGAGGTCGGGACTTTGTGCCGGCCAGCCAATTTCTTCGACCCCTGAGTCCGCAAACCACTGCTGTACATGCCTCACTTTGTGGCACGGGCCATTGTCGTGTTGGTAGAGAAATGTCCCGTTTCCGAAAAATTGCCACAACGTTGGAAGTGCACAGTTGTCCAGAACATTCAGATAACGGTCGGAGTTCATGATTCCTTGCACAGGAACGAGCTGGCCCAGTCCGTACCATGTAAATGAGCCCCACACCATGACTCCTCCTCCTCCGAACTTGACTGTGGGCTCTGTGCACTCAGGTAAGAAGCGTTCTCCAGGTATGCACCAAACCCAAACTCGTCCATCGGATTGCCAGAGTGTGTAGCGAGATTCGTCTGTCCACATTACACATTTTCATTGGTCCATTGTCCAGTTTCTGTGGGCTTTGCACCACTCCAGACATCGCTTGGCATTGACCCTGCTGATGTGGGGCTTGTGGGCAGCAGCACGGCCATGGAATCCCATCGTGTGCAGTTCCTGAAGAATTGTCATGGTACTGGCATCATTTGCAGAGGCGTTTCGAAACTCTGCGGCATTTTTTTCCGCCGAGGACTTCCGGTTGCTGCGGGTGACACGACGAAGCACTCGACGGTCTCTGTCCGTTAGTTTCTTGGGTCTACTGGTTCGTTGTTGAACTGTTGTTGATCCCCGGGTCTTCCATTTCATAATGACATCGCCTACTGTTGACTTGGGTATCTGAAGAAGGCTGGAAATGTCACGCACGGACTTGCCGCATAGGTGACATCCAACGATGATTCCACGTTGGAACTCACTGAGTTCTGCCGAACGACCCATTCCTGCCAATGTCCAAGCAGAGTTGTGTCTGAAGGTGTGGGAAGCTATTTAAATGATGTACAAGTCATTATCATGTGACATTGGGCCAAACGATGATCTGTGAGGGGTGTCCGGATATTTTTGATCATATAGTGTATAATGCCGGATGGGCCAATTGAATGGGAAAACGGGGAATTCCAGTGTGATGGGGAGTGGCACTCTGTTAGAGACAAGTCAGAAATTAAAGCTCGGATACAGAGCCAGCAGCCCCCTCAGCAGCCACAACAGGACACAAAAACCGCGTGCTTGGCAAAGATGGAATTAGAGGCAGAAGGCCCCCCAACAAATGAGACCGCTGAGGACAAACTGGTGAGCAACCGTGAGGAGCCTAGTAAACAGAACCTGTTCCTGGAAGATCGAGTTGGCCAGCAGACTGAGGAGACGGGGGATAGGCAGCCGACAAACATGTGGGGCAAAAACAGTTAAGGGAGCACGCAGACAATCACTTCGCAGAGACAGACGAACAGAAAACGCAGAGTAGTGAGAGGATCAGCTAAGCAAAAAAGAGTGTTAGGCAAACGTCAGAGAACGGCAAACATGAAACGCCATATTGGGAAGAAAACGGGCAGCGAAATACTCAGAGTAGGTAAACTTTTCAAGCGGAAATGTTATGACAAAATAGAGTAGGACAAAAAAGGAAGCGAACGCAAAGGCCGGGTGGGCGATGAACTGCGCTATACTTTTAGGTGGTGGCCACCGGATAAAACTAGAAGTGACAAATCAAAACACGACGGTTGGAAATCAGTAAGAGTTACCGACCAAGAGTCAACCTCCTGCAACTTACTCAGCATTTGTAGTGCACCGTTATGGTAGACTACAGTCTTGAAATAAAATAATTTGATGTTAATTTTAATTTTGGTGAAAGCAGGCCTATGTGACGACACATATGTAATATCTTAATTAAATTTCCACACGTCCCGTTACTACAATCATGAAAGCTGGAGCTTACATGTTTGTGTTAATTAAAACAGACAGTAATGAACACACAGCAATAATAAATAGAAATTAGTTAGTAGAATAAAGTATGGGAAATGAAAGGGATCATAATCAAAGGATGATTATGAATGAAGAGAAAAAACTGTTGCTGGCTGAGCAAAAAGGAAAAACAACGAGTCATTAGAAATTAGAGTAATAATAATAACAGAAAAAGGAAATTGTATTTAATTGTGACGACATGTGCGTAATATCGTAATTGATATTCCACACGTCCCGTCACTACAAACATGAAAGCTGTAGCTCACATGTTTGTGTTAGTTTAAAACAAATAATAGTGAACACACAGCAGTGAAAAATAAATGTAATGTTAGTAAGGGTAACGATAAAAAGGGAATAATAAGGTTAGTAGGAAAGAAAACCATTCCTGGCCGAGGGAAGAAAGATAAGTGATGGAAAAGTAAAACAGATATTATGATAGAATAAGAAAGATCTAATTAATGGGAGATCGAACAGAAAGAAAGCAAAAAGATACACTCAGAAAGAAGAGTAAATTGTGTTATGAGTATGATGTAATAGTGTAATACAAATATAGGAGTGAGACACGATATAAAGCAATTTTATAGTTTGTAATTTTATTAAGTAGAGAATTAAGGAATTTTATATATAAGAAACCGATCAAATATGGAGATCGATAGCAGGCTAGGCCTAACGAAAGAATTAAATCAAGGATTAAGTGTGAACTTTTAGAGACAATGAGGAGAAGGGTGTGAAAGGCGTTGCCAGGGCAACCGACAACGCCGGAACGTAATTCCTGGAACGAACAGAGAGGAACAATAGAAATCAAGGTCAAGGGATTCATGGTAGCGGAGAGAGAAGGAAATGAAAAGAGATATTATCGCAAGGAACTTCGCAGAGATCAGACGTAAAAATTCCAACGGTGCAAATGCTGACAGTTACCTAACATGCAGCTAAACTACGACCAGCCCGAAAAGTTTATGACGAGCTTTGACGCAGCGAAAGGAGAACCACAATCCTAGTGTACGACTCCAGAGGAGCGTCCCGCCGAGCGGAAGTGCATGTAGGTCCTTACAATCCTGCACATAGGTCGTTACAATGGTGCCGCTGACCAGTCGCTAGCCGCGTAACGGGGCAGATTGCTGCATAGGCCGAGCGCGCTAGCCGACCTAGGGTAACGGAGCAAGCTAGGAGGTAGAATACCATAGAACATAGAAGCGAATAGGCATTAGGTCGTTACAATGGTGCCGCTGACCAGTCGCTAGGCGCGTAACGGGGCAGATTGCTGCGTAGGCCGAGCGCGCTAGCCGACCTAGGGTAATGGAGCAAGCTGGGAGGTAGAATACCTTAGAGCATAAAAGCGAATAGACATAAGATCGTTACAATGGCACCGGTGCTGGCGGGTTACGTAGAGGCGATCCCCCGCTTTTCAGGTGAGGACGGCCTTCTAGTAGACGTCTTCCTGCACGCCACTGAACGGATCGGGACCGCAGCAAGGTGGTCAGAGCAAACCAAAGCCACGGTGGCCAAGGGGAAGCTAATGGGGACAGCTGCAAAGTAAGCCATCGAATCAGGGCTATACGGGGTTGAGACGTTTGCAGAATTTGCCTAGAGGAACTTTATGGCAGCGCGGCAATCTCGCATAGAATCGATGAGCAGTTTCGCTAGACGACTCGAGGGTCTGCTCGAAATATTGTGTAAAAAAAAAAACACATTACGCGAGCATTAAAGAGAAGGCGCTACGCACTCACTTCCTGCTAGGAATACACCCAGCACTCCGAAAGGCGCTACAATACATGCAGCCTACAACTTTCGAGGAGGCAGTATAATTCATGACAATTTGCGAGGGAATGGCCAGTAAAGATAAATGGGCCATGACGGCGGTGCTGGAGTCGGCACAGTTGCCACGCGAGGAACAGCTTGAGGCCTTCCGTTCTGAGAATGAGAGGGGGTGGGCGCGAACAGAGGAGAAGAGGGTACCGTTACTGCAATGTAACACAAAGCAGCACGAATGCACAACCGAAACAGGCCAAAGCCTGCAACCCCTCGACATAGTAGAGTAGGTACACATTAAACCCCTCTATTCAGCTACTTTGGAGGCTGGCAACAATCGTGCAGAAGACGCCGCAGCCGAGAAAATGGAGAACTACAGCGAGGGCGACGGAAATGGGTCGTATAACGGTCATTGAACTGAGCCAGGTCACAGCTTGCCAGGCTCAGAGTGAAGCGTCTGCAATCGGCAACAGTGGCTTATATACCGCTAGTAGAAATAGAGGGACAGAGCAATCAGCGGATGCAGACAACGAGGAATCCCTGTGTGGAGAGGGGACGCACTCTGTCAGCGACAAGCCAGAAACCGAAGCCCCGGAGATACATATCCGCCCACCGTCAGTGAAAGGCGCGGTGCAAATGCTGACCAAAATAGAGCGAACCGGCATGCTCATGCAGGTAGATCAGATAGACAGACAGCTACAACAGTTGCGGCAACAAATGCAGGAGTTGCAAGACTCAATCGCAACTGACACTCAGGCGCACTGTGCAAGGGTCCACACACCTCAGGTAGAACTGGCCCAGAAAGTGGAGAGAGAGCATGGTAGCGAGCGAATAAAAGATAGATTAGAGACCCTCATGGACAGGTATCAAGCTTGCTTCGCGGAGAGCACGCAGGAGATGACAGGGATAAGGGGGTACGTGGCGGACTATAGCATTAACATGGGGAAAACCATCTTCACGAGACAGTACCCAATCCCCAACATATACTTAAAGCAATACAAGGAGCTGATACAGCAGTACGCGCGAGCAGGTATTATAGAGCCCAACCGAAGCGCATGGAACTCCCCGGTGCATTTAGTGAAAAAGGCAAACGGCGAGCTACGGATGACCCTAGACCTACGGAAGGTGAATGAAGAAACACAACTTATCGACTTCCCTGTGCCTAACATAGATGAAATCATACATAACTTAAACGGGCATCAGATATTTTCGGTGCTGGACTTAAAGTCCGGGTACTTTCAAATACCCATAGCCCCCCAACTGCGTCAATGCTACGCGTTTCAGACACCATGGGGCAAGTATCAGCTCACTAGGTTGCCCCAGGGTGGTCGAAACTCATCACAGCTATTTCAATCTTTCATGGCAGATGTGCACCGCGACAAAGTAAGGCAGGGAGTATACGTCTTCCTTGATGACATTCTAATATACTCAAAAACCGCGGAGGAACACGAGCACATCCTGACCTGGGTATACGAGCGCCTGCAAACATACAACATCAAATTGCACCGCGAAAAGTGCCAAGTCGCCAAACCAGAGGTACGATATCTGGGACACGAAGTCAGTAGAGACGGGATATACCCCGACAAAGGAAACATGGGGGCTATCCTTCGACTACAGCCACCGCGTACGGTACGACAGACACGCAGTTTTCTCGGCGCGGTCAATTTCTATAGGCAATTCATCCCCCATTTGTCAGGGTTGGTTGTGCTGCTCACAAACCTCACCAGGAAAACGAACAAATTCAGGTGGACCGAGGAGTGCCAACAAGCGTTCATAGCAGCGAAGGTCGCGTTAACTACGGTACCGGTGCTGGGGTCGCCAGATTATTCTCGCCCATTCTACATGCACACGGACGCATCCAATGAAGCGATGGGGGCAGTCCTGCAACAGAAAACTGCGCTAGGGTACCAGCCAATAGCATATTACAGTGCCAAGTTCTATGGGGCGGCCTGTAGGTACAGCGTCATTGAAAAGGAGGCTATGGCAATAGTCAAAGCACTGAAACATTTTCGAAATATAATCCTGGGATACCAGGTGCACGTAATATCGGATCATAAACTGCTGGAATTTCTGAAAGGGATGCGCAGAGCCAACCAGCGAATACTGCGCTGGACACTCGAGATTGAGGAGTTCGACATCACTATAGCCCACATCGATGGAAAGAAGAACTCCGTCGCGGACATGCTGTCACGTCAGAACAGGCGCGAGGAGGTGACGGCGCTTCTGGTAGATGAGGGAGATTGGGAGAGCGAATTAATGCGAGCGCAACACACGGACCCGTGGATCCAGCGAACCAAGAGAAACGGATCAGAGGGCACACAAGAGGTTGGCCTCCATCAACAGGTCACGTACAAGGTTATTAAAGGGCTGCTTATGCGATTAGACAGAGGAGCTGACAGGCAGAGAATATGCGTAGGGGAAAAACATGAGAACACCGGTGATCAGCGATGCGCACGACAGCATCATAGCAGTCCATGGTGGGATACGGAAAACCCACAATAGGGTACAACACACATATTACTGGCCTGGCATGTTTAAAGATATCAAGCAACATGTCCAACAATGTAGGACTTGCCAGCGCTCCAAGCAAAAAAAAGGCAGAGCACCATACGAGGAGGGACTGAACGCGACGCGGCCTTTCCAGACTATTGCCATGGATGTCATAGGGCCGATGGAAACATCGAGACACGGTCACAAATACACGTGTCGTTGGTAGACGCGTTCACCCGCTTCCCGGAGGCCGTTCCATTAAGGGAACAATCAGCAACGACTATAGCCCAGGCCCTCTTCCACAATATAGTCTGCCGTTATGGCATTCCGGAAACAATCGTCACGGACCGGGGCCAGAATTTCATGTCCGAGGTTCTCCAACTGATGTATCAAGATCTCAAAGTAGCGCACAGACCCACAACAGCATACCGCCCTATGTCCATTGCGATATGCGAGCGTCTGAATCAAACTCTGGTGGAAACGCTGAGAACACTATGCCAGAACCACCCCAGAGAATGGGTGGAGATGTTGGATGCGGCACTATTCTCGATAAGAACTGCCACCCATGAAAACCTGGGTGAAACTCCAGCCTACCTCATGTATGGATTTGACCCTGTAACCCTGGGCAGCCAACATCTAAAAGATAATATGCAGGAAACAGACTATAAACAGTATAAATCAGCATTAACTGAGAGATTAGCCAGAGCGAGAGAAATTGCGCAGCAAGTCAGTCAAAGGCAACGCAAACAAAAAATAGACAGGATCAATGGTGATAGGCGACTGACAGACCACTATCAGGTGGGGGAAAAAATGTGGTTGCTGCGCAAAGGCGGTAGGAGAAGAAAGCTCGCATACAATATACCTGGGTCCATACAAGGTCACAAGAAAACTGAACGAGGTCAATTACGAAATTCAGAGCGTAACAGGACAGAAGACCCAGACAGTACACGTCGACCGCTTAAAAAAATACATCCCAAGTGGGCAACAGCCCCGCCAACAGCAGACGCCGGTAGCAACTCCCCAGGAAACAACGGCAGACCCATATATGTCTGATCAGGAAGAAGAAGACACAGGTAGTGAGGCACCAGGTCGAGCACAGCTAAGGAGAAGGGAAGGACCATACCCGAGAGCACTGACGCGTGACGCATATGAGCTAAGACCACGAACACACCCCCCAAACTACAGAGAACTCAACCGCGCCGGGACAAGAGACTAGCTGGATGAGGGTGCGTCATGAGTAGAAAATGCCCGGTAGGAGTCAACTGGCCATCGTCCAGTTAGCGACGCACCCTCAGATCGGTGGTGTTGGCGTATTATTAAAATTATTGGGGTTTAATTTTGATTTTTGGGTAAGGGTATGTCTCTGTGACGACATGTGCGTAATATCTTAATTGATATTCCACATGTCCCGTCACTACAAACATGAAAGCTGTAGCTTACATTTTTGTGTTAGTTTAAAACAAACAATAGTGAACACACAGCAGTGAAAAATAAATGTAATGTTAGTAAGGGTAACGATAAAAAGGGAATAATAAGGTTAGTAGGAAAGAAAACCATTCCTGGCCGAGGGAAGAAAGATAAGTGATGGAAAAGTAAAACAGATATTATGGTAGAATAAGAAAGATCTAATTAATGGGAGATCGAACAGAAAGAAAGCAAAAAGATACACTCAGAAAGAAGAGTAAATTGTGTTATGAGTATGATGTAATAGTGTAATACAAATATAGGAATGAGACACAATATAAATCAATTTTATAGTTTGTAATTTTATTAAGTAGAGAATTAAGGAATTTTATATATAAGAAACCGATCAAATATGGAGATCGATAGCAGGCTAGGCCTAACGAAAGAATTAAATCAGGGATTAAGTGTGAACTTTTGGAGCCAATGAGGAGAAGGGTGTGAAAGGCGTTGCCAGGGCAACCGACAACGCCGGAACGTAATTCCTGGAACGAACAGAGAGGAACAACAGAAATCAAGGTCAAGGGATTCACGGTAGCGGAGAAAGAAGGAAATGAAAAGAGATATTATCGCAAGGAACTTCGCAGTGATCAGACGTAAAAATTCCAACGGTGCGAATGCTAACAGTTAGCTAGCATGAAGCTAAACTACGACCAGCTCGAAAAGTTTATGACGAGCTTCGACGCAGCGAGAGGAGAACCACGATCCCAGTGTATGACTCCAGAGGAGCGTCCCGCCGAGCGGAAGTGCATGCAGCACGGCGTGAAAGCGGAGGAGTGCGACAACTTCAGCGGAGTGGAGCCGATCAAACGTCGGGCAAAAGCACGTGGAGCCAAGCAGAGCGATACCGATCATCGATGGAGTCAGCTAGTGGAGTTCACAGTCCCACCAAAGAAAGTAGTGACGTGTCAGACAAGTGAAAGTTTTCATTATCACGTATGGGCCCACGCATAAATTTTGAGTTGCAATACATCTCCGAAGATTAAAGAAAGATGCAATAGATCTAGATAGTAATGTGATGTTGAGAGAATTAAGCATTATAGTAAAGTGCGTTGGAAGCGAAAGAACTGAAAAGGAACTTGGTTAAAGTGATAATTAGACAGTTTAATGTGATTGATTTGTAAAGGAAGTACAGTAAAATTGTTCCCTTTTTATATTATAAGTTATGTTCTTTAGACATTGAAATTAAGTTAAATAGACTTTAGAACAGATGAGTTAAGTCCTAGGCATAAATTTGTTATCTGATTAATGTATTCGATTTATAAATTTTGTTTTAATAAATATCCCATTGCATTCATAATTATACACGTATCTGAGTGCGTCATTTTGCTAGTGGAATTAGAAGGTTTAGAATATTTTAATAAGTCAGAAGCGTGAAGGTATTAAGAGGGAGAACCCCTTATATGTTTCTTGACTGGGCTATTAATGGTTAATTTAGATTACGGCATCTATTTTGAATAACTGGGGAGGTATGAGGGACTAGATCACTGGGTATACTGTGTGTTCATTATAATGGTATGTTCTAGTTCAAATTAAGAACCTAAGGTCATTTATTTTGCTTGTTTTATGCCCTGTATCACCGACTATTGCTATTAGATAATGAAGATAGGAATGAGTGCATTTCTTCCTCTGTGCTCGACACATGACGGACAGAAGCTCAGCTTCAATTTAACGTAAGGTGAAACGGTGTTGGTAAGAACCCTCACCTGTAAGAAATAGGTACATAGATACCCACTCAAGGTTAATATGCATATATAGTCTGCGATACAACAATCCCTTTTTTTTTATTATTGCCTTTGTGATAAGAGTTAATGTTAGAGGTCAGTATATTATACAAAAATGAGCGAGAGCCACCAGGGGTAGTAATTAAGTAATTGAACTATAGCAGATTAACTAAGAAGAGCCGAGTATTCTAGAAAAGATAGAATAAGCAGCAGCGATAGAGTGTAAAACATAATCCACTATACGATTAAAGCCGAGAGAGCAACTGACACAGAGTCAGTAGGTTTTTTTATATATAAGGTACGCATCTCTTGCAGGGCTCAGGTAATATTACAGTTAAGAAACGCACAACACAATCCTGCACGAAGGTCGTTACATAATAACGAATGGAGAGGAGGGTAATTGAAATATAAGAGAAGGGAGGGGACACTCTCAGAGAGAAAGATAAAGCAAGTAAGGGACACAATATAATGATATTAGTGTAGGCAATTAGTTTGAAATAGTTCTCCTGTAATGTTTGTGTAATATGTGACTGAATTTAAAAAATTATTAAGCAATAAAAAGAGATTGAATACTTCGGGATAAAATGGCATACAGAAATCGAGAAGGTAAGGGTTAATGTAAAGGATTAGGGAGAGATTAAGTGTAAGCGAGTGGAGAAAGGTAGAGGAGAAGTTGCCATGGTAACGTCGGAACATCGAACTGTAATTCCAAGAAGTGACTTGGGCGAACAATGAAAAATCAAGTTCAAGGGATTAAGAGAGAAGGAAAATCCTTTTTTTTCGTATAGAGGGACTAAGAAAAATCTTCGGAGAGTACGGATGCAGAATGTGTGCTAAAAAACAAAACAGAGAAAAGTCTTTTTTTTTATTGATATACCGTAAATCCTCTACTATAATGCGACCCTTTGTATAATGCGACTCCACTTTTTCGGCCCAAAAAACCAGCAAAAATGCTATCCTCTAGTATAATGCGATCCCCATTTTTGACTCCTCGCGAGAAATAAAATGTGCAAAAATATACAGAAAAAAATCTTTATTTTTAAATAATCTGGATCTTAAAAATGTAGAAATGTAAAAATGCATTTAATGGAAATTTCTTGTCTTTGTTCAAAATTGTATACAGTTTAAATTCACCAAAATTTAATTCATTTTAGGGACATTTGCCCCATTAAAACCATTGGAAGTTTATAGACTTACATTGAAATGGAAAGCTTTCCCACTCACACATCGACTTTATATCAATTTTCTTAATAAAAAAAACAAGTAGGCTAATCTTTATTCAGTTTAATATTTTCACTGCGTAAGCTTTCTTGTAGGCTTTGGTTCGAGGCAGTTTGCAAGTAAAGTATAACGATCTTTGGAAGAAGTTAGTTTCATATTACGGTAGCTGTTGGTGACAAGAAATTCGAATAAAAAGTGAATTAATTTATTGTATAATGAACTGGAAGTGTCAATGCAATGTAATTAATGTATAATACACGATAAATTCGTGTGAATATCATCAGAACAGAACGAAACTTCGTCGAGGCAGTTTGGATTTTTATAGGCCTACATTTCTCACTCACAGATCGACAAAAAAAAAAAAAAAAAAAATAATAA
>JAHWFO010022854.1:202645-236457 GCA_023313115.1 Rhysida immarginata
TAAAAAAAAAAAAAAAAAAAAAATAATAATAATAATAATAATAATAATAATAATAATAATAATAATAATAATAAAACAAACAAACAAAAAAAAAACAATCCCCACAGAACAGAAAATTTCTGAATGAAAAATCAAGTAAACTTTATTCAGTTTTAACTTTTTTCATAACTTGACTGCATAAGCTTTCTTGTAGGCTTTGATTCGAAGCAGTTTGGAAGTAGGCCTATTTGAAAGTAGCGATCTTTGGGAGAAGTTATTTTCGATGTTGGTGACAGGAAATTCAAATAAAAAAGTGAAATAATTTATTGTATACTGAACTGGACACTGTATATTCTGTATAAATAATCTATATCACACGGTATATTCCTTGAGAATTTTATCAGGACAGTAGTTCGAAGCAGTTCAATTTCGTCAATATTGATGGTCTCTATTTGGAAGTAGCGATCTTTGGGAGGAGTTATTTTTGTATTAGATGTTGGCTACGAGAAATTTGAATAAAAAATGAATTAATTTATTGTATAATGAACTGGACACTGAATATGCAGTGTAATTAATGTATAATACACAGTAAATTCGTGTGAATGTGATCAGCACAGAAAGCAGCTTCGTCGAGGCAGTTTGGAAGTTTATAGCCCTACATTGATAGGGAAAGCTTTCTCACTCCACATCAACAAAAAAACACAACAGTGCATCAATTTTCTTAATAAAAAAAAAACAAGTAATCTTTATTCAGTTTAACATTTTTCATAACTTGACTGCATAAGCTTTCTTGTAGGCTTTGGTTCGAGGCAGTTTAAAGTAGGCCTATTTGGAAGTAGCGATCTTTGGGAGGAGTTATTTTTGTATTAGATGTTGGCGACGAGAAATTCGAATAAAAAGTGAATTAATTTATTGTATAATGAACTGGACACGGTATATGTTGTATAATTAATCTATAACACATGGTAATTTCGTTGTGAATTTCATTAGGACAATAGTTCGAAGCAGTTTGGAATCGGAGACAATCAATATTGATAGTCTGTCTTTGGGAGGAGTTATTTTTGTATTAAATGTTGGCGACGAGAAATGCAAATGAAAAATGAATTTATTCATTGTATAATGAACTGGACACTGTATATGCAATATGATTAATGTATATTATACGGTAATTTCATTAGGACAAAATCCCCTCCTGACAAAACCTCCTCCGGCAGCAGTTGTCGTTGGTGGGCTGATATTTATCCTCTTGTATAATATGACCCAGCAAATTTAGGTGTTTTTTTAGGCCAAAAAAAATTCGCATTATAGTAGAGGATTTATGGTACATGCCGAGCAAGACAGGCGATGAGTAAGATCTAGCCCGAAAGAAGCAAGCTGAGTCCCGGCTGTGACCGAGCAACAGCCCGACCATAGCGGACGTTTCCGAGGGTGCGACCAGCCAAGCGACGGCGGGAGCGAGGAGCCCAGCGAAGGAAGGCAGGGCGACGATCTCAACGGATCCAAACCGATCAAGTCACAAAGCTGGTGCACGTACAATCAGCGGCATGCTTCCGAGAGCCACCAGTATCGGTGGAGTGTATCGAAGGTGTAAATTCGAGCAACAAGGTGTACTATCAGATAAGTGAAATTTAAACGTTAAATTGGGCCTACGCAATAAATTAATCGTGACAATTTTTTTTGACGACGCAACTGTTAAGATTGATAGTAATTGCTATAAATTGAACAGAACAGTTAACGAATGATCCCACTTATAGAACAAACAGAATTTCCCCTAAATCATTAAGAATTAATAATAAGCATGTATTAAGCTACTGTAACGTTAAAAATATAACTCTAAACTTTTGTTTTTGATTATGGCATGATTTTATATGAGCAATTAAGTTATGATGATTTACAGGGTGATTTAGTCAATTTCTGACCATTTCAGTACTATGATTTATTAACCCATTAATGTTTACAAACTTAGCATTTTAGTATGATATTTTAGGCAGTTCGGAGTTTTCATTCCCGTGGAAAAGTCTTGATGATATGCTCAATGTGGCCACGACGAACATTTTGAACTGCTCGCAGCTGAATGGTGAAGTTGTTCATAACTCTATCCAGGATTTCTGCAGCCACAAGGGTGCAACAGTCGACGATGCTTTGTCGCAGCTGGTGTAGGGTTTTTGGTTCTGTAATGAACACACTGTCTTTAAGGAACCCCCAGAGATAAAAATCACATGGGTTTAGGTCAGGACTCGTAGGGGGCCAAAGAAAGCCACCGCCAAATCGATCTGGAAACCTGTTTGAAATGACACGATTTCTGAATTTCTGATTGAGAAAGTCTAGCACTTCATTAGTGGTGTGAGGCCTAGCCCCATCCTGTTGAAACCATTGATGTCGAAGCGGTATACGCCTCTTTTGCAGCTCGGGGATGAAGAAGGTTTCCAACATGTTAAGGTAAGCCTGTGACGTTACGGTGCCCTCAAAAAAGAACGGACCAATGATGCCTCTTTTGAAAATCGCGCACCAAGCCATAACTTTTCGTGGATGAAGAGGTGACTTATGGATCTCATGAGGATGCTGGGAACCCCAAAAACGAACGTTGTGTTTATTAACGTCACCTGACAGATGGAAGAAAGCCTCATCTGGCACCCACAGGTTGTCTACAATGTCCTGATTGGCTTCCATTTCTGCTCCAAACTCCATCGCAAATTGTTGTCGCTTCTGTCTTCCAGTGTCTGCTGTTAACTCCTGATAAACATGGATCTTATATGGGAACAGGTGTAAATCCTTTCTCAAAATTCGCCACAGGTGTAAATCCCTTCTTCAATGGATAGGCGGCGAACAGATTTTTTGGTAGGGGAATCGACCAACCATGTGCGAACATTTTCGACAACTTCGGCCGTTCGAACATGAGCTTCGCTTAAGCCTTTTTTCTTGCCTTTAACACATCCAGTGGCACGAAATTGCTTGACAAAATTCATGATTGCTTGCCTGCCTGGTGCGTCTCGACACTTATACTCCTTCCGGAACTTTCTTTACACGGTTACAGGTGATTTTGTCTCGAAATACCATTCAACAACCTTGCATTTCTGCTCTGTTGATAAAGCTGGCGCTATTTTTCAACAATACGATTTTCATGCAGCGCCGTTGCAAGAATACAAACTCCAACTATTTAGAAATTCGATATGGCGTTCATATTCTTTCAATTGTCATCCCTAATGCACGTCATTCGAGTGAAATGGTGAGAAATTGACCTGTATCACCCTGAATCACCCTGTATAATGTAATACGCATCGTGGTAGTTAAGGAAAAGGGAAATCAAGTCCCAGGCAATAGAAACTTATATAACTTATAATGAGTTTATATTTCCATATTATGTCCAATTTTTTTTGGTTTGTTTATTTCATAATTTTATTGAATGAATAAATATCCTGGTTTAATTTTATTTAACTTCTTTTTGAGAGAGTCATTCCTAGATTTAGTTCTAAAGTGTAATAATTATATTAAAAGAGGTAAAGGGTAAGAGAAAGAACCGTTGTCTCTTTATTCTTGCCTGGTATGCAAATTTAAGTTTGGTGGTATTTACGCCATGATAGAATTAAGGGTTAATATTGGAAGTTTGTTTTCTTTTATTGTGTTGCCGAGTAATCATTACATCCTTTTGGTTAATATAAGAGAACTGATGGGTAAATTAAATCTGAAGCATGTATATTAGATTCCTTTAATTTTTTTTTTTTTTGAGTGTATTTCTCAGACTGTAGCCTGTGGGTAATTGTAATATACGAAGAACATTAAAGTAATTTTGGGCAGTATCGAGAATTCCTTTAAGGTAGAGGAGTGAAGCTAACGTATTTGGGGTATAAGAGTCTTGGATTCCTTCGTGTTAATTACTTATGATGGAATGATAAATAGATTAGAGTTGACAGTCTGTGATGTAACGCTCAAGATAGTGATTAAACAGGTGAGTTAATTAAGTATATAAATGTTAATATTGTGTTATTGATTGAACGTAAAAGGGGCATAAGTAAGCGAGCCTGCGAATAGACAGTGATAATAATTCAGTATTCAGCAGGGACGTTAAGTATCTCAAGTGATAGCGTAGGAATAAGATAGCAGACCAGACTATACGATCAGGATTAAGGACGGCCAGAGTTATTGATTCATAAGGGGAATAGCGAGCCTAGTTTGTTTTTTTTTTTTTTTTGATAAAATATATAAAATGCGCAACCCGTGCAGGACTTAGATTATTATTCAGGTAAGGAGGTCACAACGCAATACCCTGCACGTAGAGGCGTTACAATTGTATAATCGATTTTTTCATCTAAAATAATCGGCGATTTCGATTAATTTATAACTGATGATTAATCGATTACTTAAAAATAAATAAATAAAGTAACAAAAAACTAACCTGAATGGAGAAGTAACAACCTTGATAACGATATGTATTTTTCGATTTTACTTTTTGAAATTATATTTATTTTGTGATTTTACACATTTCTTTTAGGTTGATAATACCGCTGTAAAATTCTTTACAATTATACAGATAATTAACTTTAATCTACAATTCTGCTTTTAAGTTTTTTAATATATGCTGATTCCTATTGTCATTCCAAGTGTTTTTGCATACAGAAAATACTCTTTCTGCTGAAGCATTTGACGTGGGTATTGAACAAATATACTGAAAAATTATAATCAAGTCTCCTAAATTTCTATATCCGGTAAATATTTTATGCCATTTTGAATAGCACAAATCAGACTGATTATCACTAGTCATTAATTCTTAAGCTTCTTTAATCTGGCAATATTCTTCATAACTCTCATCTATGTTGATAACATTTTCAAGTGATAACTCAATCAGCACATCCTGAAGCTCATTAAAAGTAAACATTTTCTTTAACGAAAAAATCTGCACTTTGTATAAAAAGTTTCCCTTTTTTCGATATGGCCCAGTGCATTTTTTTGCCATGTTTTCAATTGATTTTTTGAATAGTAGTTGCAGTTTCATTTGAATCTTCATAAAAATCCAAAAGACAAATTTGCAAACCACTATCCAGCGAATAATACCTGGCTAATATTGGAAAAACTTTTGTACTTCCATTATTTGTAGCATCAGATGATATACTAAAAAATATACCTCCTTTTAGAAAATTAATATGAGTTTCCAAAGAACTTGGCCCCAAAACATTGTGTGCAATAGCCGCTGCTTTAGTTTTAATAACTGTGGTTTTTGCAGCAATTTTTGAAACTGGAAATATAATCGAAGATAAGTTTGCACAGCATTCAACAGATCGAAAAGAAAGTGTATGTCTTATGGCATGGTAAACTTCAGTTATTTCAGCAGCTGCAAATTCATGTCCGTTGATAATGAATCGTGTTTCGATCATAGTTTCATGAGCGTTTGCGTCAGTGGGCGCAGCCATCTTGAAATGACCAATGAAGCCAACTTTTGAGAAGCTCGCTTAAAAACCTAGCTGGCTACGGACGGGCGGAGCTAGCCAAACCTAGACGGCTGCGCCCACTGACGCAAACGCTCACGAAACTATGATCCAAACACGATTAATTATCAACGGACATGAATTTATTTTACACAATAGCGACGAGATATTTACGGATAAGTCAAGGAGAGATTGTAGTATTGGTCAATGTTCACTATCCGCACAAATCGCAAACGAATATTCACTATCCGGAGGGCCGAGAGTGAGACTTGCGTTTGCGATTTATGCGGATAGTGACCTTAATATTGAATATTTTCTTACTTCTTTATGACTAATAAAATGTTTAACTTTATGTTGAAATATTTAACTTGTCATTGATTTTATTATTGAATTAATGAACAATTAGAGCTTGCAACAGAAATTAATCAAAATAAAGCAGAAATTTTTTATTCTTTCCCATTTTTCACCCTTTTTTTCATCCCTTCATTGTTTCTCTTCGATTTCGATCTTCGATGGCTAGGCCCGAGTCTAGCAGTGGACCTAGATCGTTCAAATACGCTACGGCTAGAACGCATTGTATGACGTGATGGCTAGGAGGCGATACCATAGGCTAAGGTCAAAAACTCTCACCGGTGAGAAGAGTTAGCGCTTGGTCGGTCAAAAATCCCAGTGAAAAAACTGTGACGTCATTTTAACGCGGACAGAAAAGCCAATTAGTGCTGCTATGCCTAACCGGTTAGTCTCACCGTCCTCACCGAGAAAAAGACGGTTAGCCCAGTGAGAAATTACGTCATCATTCTCTCACCGGTGAGGGTTTTTGACCACAGCCATAGTCTAATGATAACAAGTTGAACAGCTCTGCGCCGGTTCCTTTGATATTGCTGTTGCCCGTAAACGTCATGACGACAGTGGCGGACTCCTGCGGTCGTGTATCTAGAAGCCACCTCCTGCGTACCTTTTAACATTGGGAATATTGGAGGAAGGGAGTGTCTCTAAACAAATTATTGCTAATAATTAACGTTTTAAGGAATTCGGTTCATATTCATGCGAATTAAATTCTCAATGAATATCTTCTTTTCATATTAAGTGTAAATGAGTTTAAATTATTTTGAAAAAACTTTTGATAATCGCAAACATTTGAAGAATATACACAAATCTATGTGAAAACATCGTCTGCTAGCCTGATGGAGATACACGACCGCTAGGGGAAAGTTGGCAACACTCGAAAGCGAGAGTTGGTCGACTTGTTATCATTAGGCTATGGCGATGCCTCTAGCCATAGCGAGCAAGCTACCTTTCTGAATTCAACTCTGTTGTCTGTCACTTGCGAAAATCGGGATAAATGGCGTCCCGCTTTGTATGTGTGCGGGACACACCCAAATTACTCCCAAAATCGGGAAGTCCCGCGATTGGTCACACTAGGTCCAAGTGAATGCCTGTTTTCGAAAGCAGGAAACCTCATTAGTCCTAAAAGAAACAGACTGAGTTCTAAAAAAGCGAATATTTTAGTTTTTTTTGCAAAGTTTGTATGATGAATATTGGAATTATTAAGTGATGTTTAATATCTGTAACTTCCTTTCGGAGCAGGTCTTTGTTTCTTTACAAAATCAAAAATAAAATTTGCTTTAATTTTTTATTAGTGTTTAATTATTATTTATTTCCAGCATAAACTATTAACGCCAAAAGCTTGATAATTAAAAAAATTGTTAAATATCGAGTGAATACTAAATAAAATAATATCGATATTCTGATTATCGATATCATTTTCCATATCGATAAATCCTATTTTCAAGCTATATTTTGACTTGAATCTTTACACGGTCACTTAAGAAAGCTTTAGATAAAGCTTTACAAGAGCGACATCCCTACAAGATTTGGTCAACTAAAATATAAAAGAAAACGACATCACACAATTTTCCCCAGAATTTTCGACTCCTAAGACTGCAGCTCCATCCCACGCTCCTCCCTGGCTATAGCCTTGATTAATAATGCTTTTTTAAAAAATATATTTGTTGAAATAGCCAAAAATAAGTTCGGTATTCCGAAGAGTAATGTTCGGTCCTCTGGTGTCGAATACGTGTACTCGAATATTCTTATAATTTTGATTTGGAGGCTTCTTTTACATACAATATATATGTACATGAAGTGTAGCGAAGCAGTATTATTTCCCCCCATACGGGTGCTGCATACGGATTCACTATATTAATGCGATTACTTATGTTGTCTCCGGGAAATGAGTCATTGCGAGTTGTAAGCTATTTATAAACATCTTAAAAACTGAAGTAATCTAATTTCTCGCTCAAGCGATACATGTTTGCTAATAATAACCAAGTGAAAAATCAGTCTCTTTAACTATTTCTTTTAGTCTTTTAAGTGTTAATATTTTTCCAAATGTGGTTGTGCTCGTTTATATCATTTTGTCTATTGATAAGGCTCGTTTATATCATTTTGCAGTCAACGCATAACATATCATCCTGAACTCTAAGAAAATTCCCACAATTGCAAATCAAACAACGAAGACGACGAGAAGAAAGATGTCGAAACCACCCAACGAAAATTTGACAACGTATAAACTGGTGGTCGTGGGCGATGGAGGCGTGGGCAAATCAGCCCTGACCATCCAGTTTTTTCAAAAGCTATTTGTAACTGACTACGATCCGACGATTGAAGATTCCTACATCCAGCACACGGAAGTTGATGGTCATTGGTGTATATTAGATGGTGAGTTAACGATAATCATAATTTTAGACTCTTTAAGCGAAACAATTGATGATCCTCAATTTTTGTTTCAAATCCAGGTTTTTACAGTCATTTTCTGATGGCATACTTCTTACATAGGAAATCTAGATACCACGAAATTCTAGTTGTCACTTTTGGATTACTAAACATAAAACAACACACACTGTGAAGAGACAACTGCATGCAAAACTAGTTATCACAATCGTTGTTTACATGAACAAGTTGATTTGGTGTAATTTGAGCGAACTCAAAATAGCTTATTTACATGCATCTAACTTAACCCCTGTGAGCATTCTCTTGTGAGAACACAAGCTAAATTCAAAAACGTGCTAGTCGTGCTACCCATGTCATGTTCAGAGTTCATACAGTCCTTAAAAGACCCTAAGAACTCCTTATATTCAGTTTCTGCTTTTAAGAGCCCTTAAAAAGTTTTTATAAAGTACTTACTTTTGCATTAAAAGTCCTTAAACTTGACTTATTTATTTTATGGTTATTAAGAAGTACAGTGCTCCCTCTATATAACGGCACTCTACATAACACCAAATTTATAACTCTACATAATTGCAAGTCCATATAACGAAGTTTTTTTTCCGGAAAATAAAAATTGCAAACTCATTCATGTCTGCAGTATTTATTTTCCAGAAAAAAACTTTGTTATATGGACTTGCAATTATAAATTTGGTGTTATGTATAATCCCGTTATATAGAGGGAGCACTGTACTTATTTTTTATGTATTTTTTGTTTCTTTAAAAGATTTTTTCAGCAATGATAAATAATTTGCTCCCATAGGGGAAAGTGTAAGATTGTTGAAGCAAAAGCGATGTTCTATTCTTCGCAAAGAATCACGTTTGCAAGAGAGTTATATTACTACTGCACGGTGTACATTACTAAATCTCCAGTAGAGATGAGCTGTTTTACCCCTTCCATTCTCACACTGATTCAATTATAATCTCGCAGGGGTTTTCTGGGAAAGACTGGGCTTCCAGTTTATATGTAGTCATTCTTTGGTTAATGGAGTTTGCTCAAGGGAAGTCTATCCATATTCAACGAATTCCCAGTCTGTATGAACTCCTTGTGAAAGGGGTTTGCGAGTCTAAAAAGTTTGGGAACTGCAGCTCTAGAGCATCAAGCGTCAACAATCATACTGTAGAAGTATTATCAAATGCTCTCTCAATGCCCAGAAAAGCTGCAAGGGGTATTTCTTTGTGAGCCATCATCCTCTTTATTCTTACCACAAGGTGATGTAGAGCTAGCTACATCTGTTGATTTACTTGGTTGATATGCAAATTTTTTGGCATGTATGGGTCCAGTTCTGGCCATTGTTGCTCTAACCTGCTTATTAATAATCTTTTCCATGCATTTGAGTGGGGAAGAGGATAGACTAATTAAACGAAAATTCCTTGCCTGGTGTTAGGATCCCTTTCGGAGTTTTGGTAAACTTTCATCCGACGTGTAGAAATGTATTCCAGGGCTAAACTGGCCCTAAAGTTTTTACACAAAATAGAGGAAATCAAGGTCTCTAATAGGATAAGGTCTTGCATACTTCCCAAATTCCTTTACTGCGCACTGACATCAAGGACACCCACGAAGATTGGGACAGTAAAGATGACAGTGTCCATTTGTGCAGTGTATGACCACAACAAGCATTCAGACAAAGCAAAAGAATAAATGCGAAAAAAATGTTAATTTAAAAATTATTTAATTTTAATTAATTAATGTTATAATTAAAAATCCTTAAAAAGGTCCTAAAAATCTCTCAAAAGTTTTTAAAAGGTCTTTAAGAACTCCTTATTTCCAATTTGTAAAATTGAGTACGAACCATAGATATAAAATGAGTAGATCGCTCGTGAGTAAAGCACTAGAAAATACAGTATCTAGATTATCTAGTGATTTACTCGTGAGCTGCTTACAATGCCACCACCGCGTCCCCATTTGAAAGCGTGGCGGCCATTGCTGTGGTTGGCAAAAAATGCTACTTTCATCCATGTTTACTTTTGTGTAGAGAAACGCAGTAAAGCTCAATGTCGATTTCTTGTTCTGCTTTATAGTAAATTATAGTAATTTATATTTATTGATATATTAAGGGTTCACTGTTGACCTTTCACAGGTGTGTTTTTATTTTTCTGCATCTTAGAATGTTTTTCTCGTGTAAAAATCCTGGTTATCGTGGTTGGTTGATACATAAAAGATGCTTATATATCCAGCCATGTTACCGTCGTTTCATTGATACAGAATGATTGTTTATACGAATTTATTCATTTATATAATGCGAAAATTTTTGATATTAAAAAGCACCTAAATTTGGGGGAGGTCGCATAAGACTGCATGTACATGTACGATGTTGGTTGGGGGGGGGGGGGGCGGGCTTCTTAGCTGGCAATTATATTTGCCAACCATAGTAGCACGGTCTTTCAATCACGGTTAGATTGAAAGACCGTGTTAGTACTAATGGCCCCCACAGTAATAATAGAAATTAGTTCCACTTTTCACCGCTATCAAATTGTCCCAAAGAACGTGGCTACATAAGCAATCTACTAATTTTTGGATTTTGACCGATTTGTGACTGAAATCAACTGCAACGAACTTCTTCGTAAACTTGCGCGATTCACTCGTGTTTAAACAAAGTAGGGCAATTGCACTTTTCAAAGTTCTGTTTTATGTTAACTTCATTTTCTTAGTTATTATGTTAACTTCATCTTCTTAGTTATTGTTAACTTAGTTATTGCAATCTCCATATATTCATCATTACCATTTTTTTTGTGCAAAAATTTGTTATTTCGTTCTTCGTTGATAAATTAATTTTTGCAACAGCTGTTGCCTGTTTTTTATCGCATATTTCATTACGATGGATCAATGCCTTCTTTTTGCGTCATTTATAGCTTTTTCCTCTGCCTGTCATGTGAAAAGTTTTCTCTCTGTTCAATAATTTAAAATTTCAAAGATTATTAATTTATCGCTTTTCTTTTCTGCACGGAATTTATAAATCCAGAATAATTCAAGTTATTAAATTGAAGTTTTCTCTGCGAAAGAAAAAGTGGAGGTGCTACCATTAAGTTATCAATATTTTGCGTTGGAAGTTGAGCACGTGGTCATTTTCAGTCTTCAATTATTCAGGTAAACTTTTTCAGTTTCAATTATTTGCAAAACAGGGGTTAAGTTTCGGTTTACGAAAATGAACCCACTTCCAGTTGACGGAAACAGGTTCCGGTTTAAAAAATTGTACTATTTTCAGATTTCCAATGTTGGCTGGTATGCGATATAAAAGTCCTTGAGTTAGGGACTAAACTTTTTATTACCTTCCATTTGTCCTTATTTGTATACAATTGTAAAAATAATTTATCAAAGTAATCTCTTTTAGCCTTGTTTATTTTCTTACGGAGTACGTTGGAAAAATCTTTAAACAGTTTAATATTAAGTTCAGAAGGAACAAGTCGAGACTTCTGATAATACTTATTTTTGAGCTTTATATCAGTCAAAAGATACGGAGTTATCCAAGGTTTTTTAGGTGGATGCTTTAAATTTTTTCCGTAAGAAGGACGATAAAACTGTAGATAGCGATCAAAACCATGTTGTAAGTGTGATAAAAAATTATCAAATAAAGAATCAGTATCAAGTTCAGTAGATAAGAGGCTAGACCATTCTGTCAGGGAAAAGTAGGATTCCAGCATTATTATCCTATGATCAGAAATAAGTAGTTTATTCAAAAAATTGGCTTTGATAGGATAAGATAGCATTAAGTCAAAAATAACTAAAAGAGGAAAATGGTCAGTGATTGCAACATCTAAGGCTTTACTGTAAATAGGGGTTAGCGTAGAAAAACATGAGTCAATAGCTGTATATTTATGATAAAAAGATGAAAAATGAGTATATGATTTGATTGACATCTTAAGATGGGCTAGCATAGTTGGGTCTAGGCACTAGTTGGGTCAAGTATATGACTACAATTCGAAATTGGTGAACTAAAGTCAATATTGAAATTTCAGATTAAAAAATAATTACAATTTAGTTGTTGGATTAACAGTAATTGGGAAGACAAATGAGTGCGAAATTTTCTCAAGGAACCTAATGGAGGGCGATAAACAGCCATAATGACAAACCTATTATTTATCATTAAAGTTAAAGTTTCGAAATCAATTGTAATAAAAGATAGATAGTCCATCTTTTTATATGTCCAATCTTGAGAAACATAAACACACAAGCCACCGCCACGTTTATTAACTCTGCTGGAAGATATAACATGATATCCCTCAACAGAGGGAATCTCAGAGGAGAGATATAAAAAGAGAGTCAAGGTTAATCAAAATTGAGTCAGTATTAGCATTTAAACTCCTAACATTTAAGAAAAAAATAGAACAACAACGTTTTACAACAAAAGGAGAAAAATTAGCAAAGGTGTCATTACATGCATCAATAGAAACTGGCTTACTGAAATCAGTTAAAAAAGTCATTAAAGAAAATTAAAATGAGTAGTGAAAAAAATAATAAACTGAAATAAACAATCAAAAACAGTCGCATTAACAAATGAAAGAAATAATAAAAACAAAAACTACAAAAAAGTAAGTTCAAAATAAGTAATTATAAATCACTATAAAAAAAATTAGTAAATAAAAAAGTACAAGAAAGGCAAGCAATTAAATTTTCAATAAAGAAAAATTATTAAATCAAATAAATTAAATTGGCTAAGATAACAAACACAAATTGTTTAAATACTAATTGTATATTACATTAAACATTCAAATTATAGAAGCATGTGATAATGGTCCCAGAAAGTAGGTTTATCGAAAAGAGCCAACATTGATAACTGCAACGAGGTCAACGGTGGATCGTCGGCAGAAGATTTTGTAGGTGTTCCGCTCGACGCAGTCTGGGTAGAGGCAGGTTTAAATTTAGGTTCTTTAGGCATTATATAAACTGGAGTTTTAAAAAATTGACGAAAGCAGATAAACAATTAACAGTTAAAAATGTAGCACAAACCTGTACGACAATAACGTAATGAGCAATCAGCGTTAAACATAAACTCGCTGACCTGCCCCAATAGGATGATAATGGTTAAGTCTGTCTTAGACATTAAACTTCAAATAATTTCAAATAAAAATGATTCAAAGAAGATATTCCATCATAAACAGGTAACTGTCCTAAGTTTAGAGAATCATAAATATCTGTATATAAGCAACATGAGCTAATATACAAGCCATATTGATATAATTGCCTGCACTGGTAAAAAAAAATCATGGAGATTTCAGACTTGCCAACTTTTACGTTTTACACGTAAAATTTACGCTTTTAATACCATTTTACGTTTTTACGCTTTATATAAAGGATTTTACGTTTTTTCATAATTTCCTAGTTGGAGAAATGTTGAACTTCTCTGCTGCATGAGTAGGCGATGGAACACGTTATTACGGAAATTAAATCCTTAAAGTAGGACTTTTTTTCCATCATGAAGGGCGTGGTCCTCGAGATATTAGGCCTCCGTATCGCTTATCATTTCAATGTTTTCCTTCGTGTCAGCGGAAGTTTCAACGTTTTAACGCTAGAGGGGGATCATCAGAGAATTAAAGGTAAAATAGATGAGGACGAGAGTAGTTCTTTATCCTTGAAGAGCGCCAAACTAGCCAAAAAATCGTACCATGTTTAGAGCATCAATGTCAAACAAAACATTAGAACATTTTACCATTTTAAAATCTAAAAAGTCTAGTTTACTGTATTAGGAGGAGCAGTAAACTGATCAATTTTTGGTTAGAGCAGCTTCACTCAGATCTTTTAATAATTAACCTTTTCCTTTAAATGTTATTTCATATTCTAAAGTGATATTTTTTTCTAATTAAAAACATTAGTTCTGAAATTGATGTTTATGTTCACTTATTTGTTTATGCCTTATTTTGTTAAAAATATGTAATAAGTTATTATAGATAATGGGTTATTCATTGAAAAATTGATGAATCAGCACACTTATATAAATTCTCATAGGCCTAACTATAACGTGAAGGATTTTACTCTTTTTATTTTCTGAAAGTTGGCAGGTCTGAGATTTCGTGGAGACGTCTTCACTCTCTGCCATTTTGGATTGATTGATTATTAATTTCTACGTTTTTAAGAGACTTATCTCCAGTTTTTGATTTTTTTCCATGATTGTGGTACTATTATACAGCTGTGTGTTAAATTTTAACTTTATAGCTTACTTCTAAGTTGCCTTTTAAAACCGGACAAACACACTTACATTGCCTTTTATTACCACCCTTATATTAACTCGCTCTTGGATCTTGTGAGATGGTACGGAACCTTTCAGTCGAATTTTGAGGCACTTCCGCTTTTCCATTCGCTCTTAAATTTTACATACAGGTTTGCTCCTGATGACAACACATTTTAACAATTTTTTTCTTTCCAATTTTGGGCTTTCCCCCCAAAAAAAATTTAAATAGATTCATTTTTCCTGCATGTCTATGAAGTTTTGTTTGCGTGGAGCAGTTTGTGCGTCAGAATTTGTTTTGCCAATAAGATTGTTTATTCCAAGTGATGAAACTTAAACTTTCATTTTGAGAGTAAGGGTGGTAAAAAATGCTTCATTTTTCTCTTTACTTACCATAAATCTTCTACTAAAATGCAAATTTTTTTTGGCCTAAGAAAGCATCTAAATTTGCTGGGTCGTATTATACAAGAGGATAAAAATCAGCCCTCCGACTACTGCGGCCGGAGGAGATTTTATCCTGATAATATTACCGTATATTATACATTAATTACATTGCATATTCAGTGTCCAGTTCATTATACAATACATTAATTCACTTTTATTCGAATTTCTTGTCGCCATCATCTAACATCGAAAATAACTTCTCCCAAACATCGATACTTCTAAATAGGCCTACTTTCAAACTGCCTCGAACCAAAACCTGCAAGAAAGCTTATGCAGTGCAAATATTAAACTGAATAAAGATTACTTGTCTTTTTATTAAGAAAATTGATGTACTGTTGTGTTTTTTTGTCGATGTGCAAGTGAGAAAGCTTTCCATCTCAATTTAGGGCTATAAACTTCCAAACTGCCTCGATGAAGTTGAGTTAGTTGCTTTTGTCGAAGTTGATTTTGAAGGTTTTTGAATATTAAATATCCAGACTATTTAAAAATAAAGATTTTTTCTGTATAAGTTTGCATATTTTATTTCTAGCGAGGAGTCAAAAATGGGGGTTGCATTATACAAGAGGATAGGATTTTTAATTAAACAGGTGGTGGCCTTACAGTATAACAGAGGGACATCAGGAGTTCCAACTAGTTTTGCCATTTATTCCCGGCCCTGTCAAGGATATATACAGCAAGAGGCATGCAAGCCTTTATATACAGAACAGTGGTACAATTTATGCATATACATGAACCAATAGGATACAAAAGAATTAAAGAGGAAATAATGGCCAACAGGATAAATAGAAAAGGCACAGATTTTTGAAATATAATGGCCAATAGAAAAAAAAAGGGGGTGTAAACGCTAATTTTTATAAATTATACAAAAAGAAAATATACAAAGGGATGGTGCGCGTTTACGCGGACAGAAAAGAGAACTTATCCGGTTGTCTGAGGACGAGGATTTACAGAAAAATAAACAGGCAAGAAATAACAAAATGCAAAGGAAAACAAACACCATAATTAAAGAAACCGAGAAAAAAGGGATCATAATAGATCGGATAAAGAGTTAAGTATTGCATATACATTAAAGTCTGTTTGATAATTGAGAAGCAGGTGGGGGGAGGACTTCTATGGTTCAACTTCTATGGTTCAACCGCATGTGTATCCGTGAACGCCTTGAACCCAAGTATGCCCACGTCATCGTCCGGAATAAATCCACCGCCGCCCAAGCTGCACGGACCGCCGCCGTAAGGACTTGGGTAAGCCTTGCAACCACCACCTTAGTTTTTAAGAAGCATCGTCTCAACCAAGAAGTATTCCGCCTGCACCTCCACTTGTCATCCATCATTCCACCTGATATTCTGATGCCTCTCATCGAGGAAGATGAAGTTAGACTGCAATCTTTCAAAGAACATAAGTTCTTAACCCTCTGCAAGAAGCTAGACGACCTCCGACGCCCGCCTCGAATACACCCACGTCCTCCTGAAAGTAATTTTGTCCTCCACGCTAATGTCGTGAACCTAACTTCAATCCAGCTGTCCGACAACGAGCAACGACTCCTTGACAAAGGCCTCAAACATGTTGTCTATAAGAAGCCAACACAGTCCGATTTACACGATGTCATCACAGATGTCGAACATGCCATCAGCCTACTCCCCCAGACCGACCGTCCTCCTGCGCGAGCCATTGCCGGACATCTCATACACAAATCTTTCATAGAAGCGTCTGCATCTAGAGCACCCCGCGAACTTCTCACCGATGCTTCTGCCTCCACCACCTTGAAAACGAAATTACAAGACTCCGATGCCCTCGTCGTCAAGGCTGATAAAGGTAACGTGTCGGTCTTCATTGACCGTTCTACTTATATAGATAAAGTCAATGATTTCATCGCCGCCAACAATTTTGCCACCCTCCCTTCTGACCCCACCTCTAAGTATCACAAATCCATTATTTCCGTCGTCAACAAATCCCCACGCTTCAGATACCTCCGACGCCTCATCCCACCTAACCCTCGCCCACCCAACCTTAACGCCCTAGTCAAGATCCATTAACCTAACATGCCCATACGCCCCGTTGTTAACTATTCCCCAGCTCCTGCCCACCTCGTTGCCAAATCCCTTTCTACGTTCCTCTTTAACCTGAAAATCCTCCCTAATACTTACAATGTACGCAATTCCCTAACCCTCACTGAGTCCCTTTCTTCCATCCGCACTGATGAGCACCTCTCCCCTATGTCCCTTGACATCACCAACTTATACACTAACATCCCTGTCACCCCACCCTTTCTATACTACAGCGTCTGTTACTTGCTGCGTCTTTCCCTAAACCCGATACTATTGACCTACTAGCTATCCTCTCTGTAATTTCTTCGAAGAACTACTTCTCCTTTAACAACTCCTACTATTCCCAACCCACAGGGCTAGGAATGGGATTCCCACTCAGCAGTTTTCTGTCTGAGGTATTCCTACAGCACCTGGAATTAACATATGTTACCCCCCTCCTTAATAATCCCTCTGTCATCGCGTATTTCCGATATGTCGATAACATCCTCATCCTCTTCGATTCCCGATCCACTACCCCCACTAATATTGTTAACATTTTTAACTCCTTTTCCCCACATATCCAATTTACTTTTGAACTAGAAACTAACCGATCCATCCCTTTCCTTGATATCCTCATTACCAACAACCCCCACACTAACTGCCTCTCCTTTTCCGTCTTCCGTAAACCGACCACATCCTCCAACTTAATACACCATTCCTCCTCACATCCCCCCCCCCACAAACAAGCCTCATTAAGATTCCTAATTGACCGTGCCCTGAAGCTCCCCCTCAGCCCCCAATCCAGATCATCCGAACTCCGCATAATCCGGAACCTCGCCCATGCCAATGGATATTCGACCTCCATGTTCTCCCGTATTCTTCACTGCCGCAGACGGGCCCTCTTCTCCCCCTCCCCTCTTGTTTCACCCCTTCCCAAGAAATGGACGTCCTTATTGTATCTGGGCCCTAGTTTCTCCCAGCTCTCTAACTTCCTGTCGTCCCTTGGCCTTCGAATATCTTTTCGTACTCCTACACCATCCGCCCGCATCCTGAACCCACCCGCTGCCGTCACCACCGACAAATATTCCCAATCCGGAGTTTACTGCCTGAATTGTGCGTTTTGCGACAGATTTTATGTAGGATTATCGACCCGCAATTTTGCAGTACGATTCAAAGAACGCATTGACTCGTATAGAAAACGAGATCGTATTTCCCACTATGCAAACCACCTCGAAGATTCCGGACACGCTTTAAAGACGCAAGAAGATGTTATGTCTGTCCTACATATCTGCAATAGGCCAGAAAAAACTGCTACCCTCGAAGCGATCGAAATATTCAAGGCCAAGAAGTCCTCCCCCCACCTGTTTCTCAATTATCAAACAGACTTTAATGTATATGCAATACTTAACTCTTTATCCGATCTATTATGATCCCTTTTTTCTTGGTTTCTTTATTATGATTTTTGTTTTCCTTTGCATTTTGTTATTTCTTGCCTGTTTATTTTTCTGTAAATCCTCTTGTCCTCAGACAACCGGATAAGTTCTCTTTTCGGTCCACGTAAACGCGCACCATCCCTTTGTATATTTTCTTTTTGTATAATTTATAAAAATTAGCATTTACACCCCCTTTTTGTCTATTGGCCATTATATTTCAAAAATCTGTGCTTTTTCTATTTATCCTGTTGGCCATTATTTCCTCTTTAATTCTTTTGTATCCTATTGGTTCATGTATATGCATAATTTGTACCACTGTTCTGTATATAAAGGCTTGCATGCCTCTTGCTGTATATATCCTTGACAAAGCCGGGAATAAATGGCGAAACTAGTTGGAACTCCTGATGTCCCTCTGTTATACTGTAAGGCCACCACCTGTTTAATCAATAGGAACAGTATTATGATCCACCCTTCTACCGATAGGATTTTTGCCGATTTTTTGGGCCGAAAAAGTGGAGTCGCATTATACAAGGGGTCGCATTATAGTAGAAGATTTACGGTATATGTATAGATTTTTGAAATAAAATACCATTTAAAAAACATCATATATATAAAATCAGCGACGGTGGACTATGTCACAACAAAGAAAAAAATCTAACTGGCTTATCTAACAATGGGTTATTTCCCGATTATACAATCTGGTGGGTTCGCTTCTTGTAATAATTAAAATTGAAAACAATGAGTGTTAATTAAAAATGAAGAGGTATTGTTGGTTGTTGTTAACCAGGAGAGTATGTTGGTTTGCTGAGAGCAGGAAAATGTTATTGTCTGAGTTATGTATTGTAATTTTTTTATTTTTTTTTAATAGTAATTTCCATTTCTATTGAGTCACTCCTTGTTTTCAATTTTAATTATTATTTTTTTTAACTGAAATTTTATTTCAAAAATTTATTGATAAACTGAAGATGAGATACATGATCTCAAACTTTTTTTAATTCGATTTTGAAATTTCATCAACTTTTAATAATTTGTTTTCCAACTGTGTTTCTCATCATCAGACCCTCATCACCAGATTTTCTCTTACTTTTATGTGCTTCGTCTGTTCTTGTTTATCTTCCTGTGTTTCTACTGTGATTGTTACTCTAAAAGACCTTCTCTTTACCTGTGTTTTTTGTCCACATCAGTCTCCATAAGACTTCCACCTCATTTGTATTTCTCCACATTGGGTGACTTTTATTTAGATTTTGCTAGCTAATATACCCGGCGTTGCTCGGGCTGTTTTTTGATGAAATTTTGCAATTTCTGAATGAGAATAAACAGAAAAAAAGAATACATGAAAAAAGCTTGCGAAATAAATCCACAGCCAGGGGTGAAAAAACGTCAGATCAGACGATGGTTTCATTTTCTTTCTATTTCCTTCTTCTTTCGAAACTACATACATAATTCTTCTCCGTCTTTCTCCGGCACTGCGTCAAACCCACTTAGCTAAACGTAACATTACAACATGAGCGAAGCAGAGTAGAATTGCTGAAGGACCGTAGTTGGAGAGGACAACCATTGGGAGCATTTTAAAACAAATCTTTTTCATTTCTTGAAATTGAAAATTTACTATATTAATTCTAAGCATTTTTCACATATTCATTTTTTTCTGAATATTCACATCTGTTCTGCTCATCTTCGCTCATGTTGGAATTGTGTATTGTTGAGTGAGTTTGACGCAGTGACCACAGCCTTATGTATGAATATAGAAGGCTGTGCAGTGACGGAGAAAAAAGGTGGGGGAAAATGTATGTAGTTTCGAAAGAAGGAAATTTTATGAAAATGGTCCAATGTTTCTTTCATACGTGTCTTCACCCCTGGCTGTGGCTGTTGTACGCAAGCTTGTTTCATGTGTTCTTTTCTCCTGTTTTTCACATTCAGGTTTTGCAAAATTTCATCAAATTAGAGCCCAAGCTTTGGCGGGTTTATGAAAATACGGAACTGAAAGATGTTCGCAACGAAATTGAAATTGAAACCATGCTCAAAGAATTGTTTGTTTCACCCCGGGGTGGGCGTGTAAAAGAATAATTAAACTGTTTCCCTCAGGTTTAGTCGTGTTTTTGCATCCCCCTCACCACTGCTTTCTTGATTCAAATGGAGGGCCGAAGTTGGAGAGGCCATTTATTGGGAGCACTTTAAAAGAAATCTTTTTAAGTCTTCGATCAAGAGGTCCGCTAGAAGTCCTTAAAAAGGTGGCGCCATCTATTGACCAAAAAGAAAAACTCATTCAAAAACAACATTCATTTTTATTTTCAAAAATAATTATTTGTTCAAAATCTTTGGTAAACAGTGACCTTCCTCTTGCTTTGAAGATCAAGTGTGCAAAGTTTCATCGCAATTGGATGAATGGTATAGGAATGCATTCGTAACAAACAAACAAACATTCATTTTTAAATATATAGATTATTTCATTTTATCTTATTCCATTTTCCATTAAAAGGAATATATATTTTTAATCAATTGTATATTACTACAACTCCTACTCTTATATAATTAATTACTTTTAAGTAATTTTATCAGGTACAACAATATAAACTTTTGAAATCACTCCTTTTTTTTTCACTTTTTGAAAAATTGCGAGAGGTTTTTTTATTTTTTTTTTTTGCCATGACGACCATGTGACGTTGCCCCCTCCTATCTACTGTAATAGACCCCACTAAGTACAGCTTATCGGCGAAGGGTGCTTGTCAGGGGTTCGAGGTAGATAATAGAGGGTGGACAGGAAAACTCAAACATTTAATTTTAAGCAAAAAAAACAACATAAAGCTGTTATTAACCTAAAACCATTTCCGTGTATATACAAATTATGAATAAATCTTATGTCCCAACACTCAGTGCACTGGTGCCTTAAAACTCCCGAATTAAATGATACACACATCTCAACAAGAATTCATTGCCCATTAAACATTTTAAATCTCCAATAACTACTTAACATCTGCTTAACAATGTCATCACTTTACATTATTACCAGGCGACCATTAGTCAGCTAGGTGTGGCCATGAGTGTGGCTGTGTGCACTTCTCTTAATTTCAGCACGAGCCCCGCTGCCACTAGGGAATTAGGTCGGAGGAGCTTAGAAGATTTGGCTCCCTGGCTAGAGCCAGCTCCCTATACCCCCTTAAACCGACGTGCTCTGACGCCCTGTGGTTCCTTTAATTTAGCCAACGGAAGGGGGGAACCATGGTAATCCTTCCTGGGAGACAGACTCCAACACCAGGCAAAACCAAAAGAGCTAATCACTCTGTGTTTGGGTAGTCGCGGGAGAGCCTATCTGCACGCATACAGAGACACCCCGAACTAGACTATGCCGCTCGCCCACGCTCAACTCACTCACCCACTTGCACGCTCAGTTGGGATCGTGCCACAACCAAATTGATTGGCCATCCCATACTCATACGCAACCCAAACAAGAAATCAGTAATGTTAAACAAAACTTAAATCTATGCCAGAAGCAACTACAGAGGCAGCTGGATTGCGCAACCGTCAATGTACACTACGATCGTTCTCCAAGCTTGCCGTAGCTCAGGTGCAAGCACGCCATACGTCTGACGCTGAAAACTGGAGCAGCCATGTGGGTGGTAATCATTTGACGATTGCACGACACAAGCACTGTCCACACACACTGTTCATCGTCTAAGGGCTCTTAAGTCGACTAGCAAGAAAATTAAACGATCTTACCAAAAATGTCATCAAATGGCTGCAATACTTGTTCTAACTCACGACTGAACGGGGCAGGAACAGTAGGCTGACGCTGACAAGGTCTGGCGGCTGAACGTAAGGCGCAAGGTGCGGACGAAAACACAAGGCGAGCATTCATCCACGGAGCAACAACAAAAAAACTGATTATTAAACAGCGATTTGCTTTTTTACTAGAAACAAACCTTTTATCCACTGCTGATGCGATAAATGTTCAAAAACATTTTGTTAACTTCATTGGCATTGGCGAAAACACATTAGGGCTAGTGATCGAACGTCGACATCGCTTAAAAGTGGCCTGTCATAAAAAAAAAAAACCGCTGCCTCACACAACAGCAGCCTCAGAACAACAACACGCTCAAAAAAAACTCTTAACAATACATTGTCAGAACAACGGTACAGAGACAACAGTGCCTCTTCGAGAGGCTGATATTCTTAGAAATTCACTAAGACGACAATACCAGCTCTCGTCAACAATAGTGAACACTGTGGCGTGACAGCGATCGCTACACCAAGGTTAGCAAAAGAAATACAATAAAATAAAATGCAGTAATTAAAAGAATGGACCTAATTAACAAGACAAAACAAAACAGACACTACAGAAATCACAATTATAACTTTAACTGTATTTTGCCGGGCATATGTGAGCAGCCAACTGACATGACATGTCACATACACCCGCCAAAAGAAAAATATATGTAAATGATTACAAAAAAAAACCAATTCAAACACCAAAAACTATTTACCTACTATTTACACTAAGCTCTACCATTCTAAATTACAAAAACCTAATATCTCCCCTTTAGCTAAGAATGGTTCCGGACCACCATCTGACTGACCACTCCCTTTTCCACTTCTCAACTTTCGATTTCGACCTTTGCTTTTAGAGTTCCGTTTCTTGTCAACAACCCCGGCAGCTTCCGTCAAGCAAACACCCTTTCGCACTTGCGATTCACCCTTACCCTCCGATCGGGCAGCCTTCAACTGCGCCTTCCTTGATGCCCACACCTCCTGTACAACCCTCCTGCCAGTTTCCATTTCCTCCCTAATACTATTCCTTGCCCTTATATGGCCATTCGTGACATTTCTACCTACTTCCTCGTCTTCATACCACCCATCCTCCTGAACATCTAATCCAGATTGATCCTTCCCCAGGGCCACTTAGCCACTGCCCTCATTCAGCAGCTCTGCTGCCTCCACCTTCTCCCGATCCCATCTATTATTTTTGCTATATACCTCACCCTTATTCTTTTGGGACTGCTCGGGCCCCTCTGCCGCAGACGGCACTCTCAGCTCAACCATAGTTGGTGGACCTTTCATAGTGCTAATTGCCCCCCCCCCCCTTCAGTAGCACCACTCATTTCCACATTGAGGCTAGACCCTTTTTTGGTGCATGCTACACCTGTATACGCAGGCGGGGCACCATTCAGCTCCTGATTGGCCACACAAATACCCGGTTGCTCATTCCCCTGTACATCTAGCCCTGCTGTGCCCTTCTGGATAGGCTCAGTAGACAGCTCGTTGCCCATAGCACTTGCCGCCAGCGCTTGCATCCTGGGCTAACAACCATCATTGCTTGCTACATACTCACAGTTAAGAGGATCTACCACGGAATTCCGAACAGGCTTGTCATATGTCATCACCCCAGGTTCGCTGACCTGTCTCCACCCAGACACCTGCTGCCATTCAGGCCGGGAACATCCATTAGACAGTGCTCCCGGTAGCCTATTTTAGGAGGGCGCTGTGCCCTGCCACGACACGTAGTGCGTCATTTCCAAAAACATTGCTTTAGCTAAATTATTTACACATTTAAGTAGATATTTTATTTACAATGGTTAAATAGTTTTCAAACATATTTTTCTAGATATATACATGTGAGCATTATTGAACATCTTTCACTTTTAGATTTGGCTGATCTTGAAAATATCCCGTTCATTTATGGGATGTCGGACATACAAGGAATAGCAAAACATTTTGCAGAAGATGAAGAACGGCTCCTAAACGAGTGGCAAGTTTTCTAACCGTAATATAAAACTTAAAAATGGAAGAGAGATCGTTAAAAGCGATCATCAGATCTATTTTATGGATCTAAATATGTGAATTAGGGATTAATAAATCTCTTTCCTAGTATAGCAAAAATATATGCTACTGTTACTGTCATTCCATTAAGTACTGCGGCAGTGGAAAGAGTTTTCTCTCAAATTAAATTAATAAAAACAACCCACAGAAATGCACTGAAAGAGGAAACACTCAAACATATTTTATGTATTAAATTAAACTGTAATATAAATTTATTTAATGAAATTTTACCATTTGCAGTAAAAGAATGGTTTAAAATTAAACATAAAAGAAATGCCTCATAGGAGAATTGACTTATATTTTGTATTTATGTTTTATTAAGGAATAAAGTATTGATTTCCTCATAATGGGTTTATATATATAATTTCATTCCACTTTGAGCATTGCTCCTGCCTCTCTCGCCTCCCTTCCTTATTAAATGCCTTGACACTGCATGATGCCCTCTTGCTGCAATTGTCACCTTGCCCTCTGTCAATTCTAGTGGGAGCACTGTTAGACATAATTCCTTGTGCAGTCTCCGGCACATCCACACTCAGGTTACATAGTGGCACCTTTTGTTCCATTATACATTGGCCATTACCACTACTCTGGGGAAGACGAAACCATACTTGTTCCTCCCGAACCCATCGGACGTCCCCGAATTTTCCCCCAATCACTTGTACCCAACTGTATCCATCATAGGTGCATATTCGGAAGGGCCCCAACCATCGTGCCAGATGCCTATGACCACGCCCCCTAAATGTGCATGGCATTCTTATCATACCATCTCCCCAGACCCTTGGGCAAACAACATTTTCTCACCTGTTGGCACTCCTACCAGGCCACTCATTTGGCTGCATATTTAGTTCTGTTGGAACAGAATGGGAAACATTGCCCCTTCCTTCGTTCCTTGTGTTAACAGTCTTACGCCACGCCATTTTTTGAAGGAAAAAGTGATTTCTGTAATAACTCAGGGAAACTTTTTTTTGTAAATTAATAAATGATCTTTTTGGACCAAAAATTTTTGTAATAAATCGGAGATGTTTGTTGGTTTATAGCATTTATTTCATTTTCATATAATATATTTCACTTTTTTTGAAAAAATAATAGAAAATAATGTCACAGAAATGAAATACACAGTTTCAAAATTTTTTTCAGAATTTATACATGAAAGTTCACAAAAAATGAAAATAGTCGCATTTTAGGTGTTTTATTCATGACAGAAGGATGAAGAAATTTTTAAAATATGTTTGTACGTTATTTTTCTGTGAATTTTCATTTGAATTTATGTCAAATTGTAATTTGAGCTCGTAACGTAAACACGTCATTTGATAGCATCAAACCGCTACCGCGTGCATTACCCATGAGACTAGCTCCCCCTATTACGAGCAACGGCGTGAAGTTCAAGTTTCCTTTGTTCCCTCTTAGCGAGGTTTATTGCAATGGCACAGCCAAAAGTGACGTAGTGACGGGGGGAGGGTGATTGCAAGGGCTCGGTTTTTTATTGAAATAATATATATTTCCTAATTCCATTTATAAATAAGACATCGAAAGCAGGAGTATCGTCTGCTGTGTTTTGAATTGTTTTTTTCCCATTCTGGACTGCGGTATTGTGTAATGGAGGTGTTAGTATGTGCAAAATATGAAAATTTTCTCCTTTTATGCTCCAGTGCTCTGAGTAAGTCTAAATGTCATTTTTTATTACACTCTGATAAATATTCTGCCTATTGCTAGAAAATAAATGTAGAGGTTGAAATATACAAGCAGTTTGAGATACGTAGCTGCATAAGAAAATTATTTATAAGATCAGATATACATCGCTATTTTGTCGAATTGCAACGCTCTTCATTATGAGAGCAGCATGTTATAAATATTATTTTATTAAATTTCTAATGTTTGCATGTGCCTAATATTAAACAAATAATTTAAAGGCAGGTTTCTATATTATATGTAAAAAAATTGGCGATAAAGTGTCAAAAGTTTTAAAGTTATTGAGTTTTAAATTTCGAGCTGCGTGCATTCCTTACTAATTCCGATACAGAAGTCAGAAATGTCATATTGCGGTTTCAAAATGCTAGACTTCATTACGGCTGCACAACATACTGTCATATTTGCTGCACACTGGAACATGAGCCCTTGGAGCACATCCATCCCCAGGATTCCGTCATATGGGCGGTCGGTGAACGTATGTATCGTAAACGTTCTCTTACCCATATGACGGCCCTGAAGGCTCACGTCCAGAACTACACTTTGATTGAGAGAAACACAGGTGCCACTCACGCCACGGATGATCATATCCGTGGGGTGCCATGGCACATCTGCCCACTTGATGGCACACTTCTGCGTCTACCATAGACACTTGGGAGCCGGTGTCAATCAACATCGACACCGGTTGTCCCTGCAACTCCACCTTGGTAACGCAAGCCCTCTCTCTATGCAGTGCATCACCAAGGGGTCGCACGTGTATACATTGTAGCACCCAAAAGAGAAAAAGACTGTTTAATGATTTTGTAGGGGGATATAAAAAAAAATTTTTTTCCCCTCCAGATTGGGCCCAATCCTATTTTATCCTTTTGGGTGCTCCAGGGGTTCAGTTTCTTTGGAATGTGTGCGATGGTTCCTGATACAGGTAAAACTGATATAAAAACGGTAGACCGACCAAGAGTCTTAAGAAGATTTAACAGAAAAGTTAATTTTTTTAAAAGAAAACTGACTTTAACAAAATTAATAGTTTCACCGTGACGATTTTGAAAATACTATTTAATAAAGATTTATTGTGGACTACTGTTGAAAATTGAAAAAGAAAACAATTGCAGGGATCTATCTAGGGTCAATTTGATACCGTTTAACGATAACTTCACAAAATTAGTTTAAGTGGAAACAGTATCTTCAGAAAATTATTTTGATTGGAAACTGTATCTTCACAAAATTTTAACTGTATTTATCAACGTATTACCTTCAGAAACAGGAGTTTATCAGCTTAAATAATGTCATTTCAAATAATTAAAAGTTTTTTTTTTTTTTTTAATTAAACTCTGTGTTTTATATTTTTTATTAAAAATTTTCACAAAAATCTAGGTATGTTCACAAAAATGGGTATGGATTTTGAAATTGTAGATAGACCCCTGAATTGTTAAACAAGCATTGTTGTCAGCTTGCGGGGCTTTTTCCACGATATCGTCAAGAAAGAAAGAAGTGTTGGAAAAGATGGATGGAAACGAAGAAGACAAGATGGCGTTGGCAATTGTCCAGGTCGGCTAATGAAAATCTTCTAAATCTTGTCGATGTTAGGAAGACAAGGATGAGGATCCATTCCTCCTCTCCCGTTTAGCGTAATGGAAATTTGATGGCAGGAGCGAGGGCATATTAAGAAGAACGTAAACGTGTCCAGTTCCGGAAAACCTATGGAAGAGGAACGAGAAAAGTATGAACAGAACACATCAAAAAATTTGGCAAAAAAAACAAAGAATGGGTAACTTCTTAGAAATCTGGTAAGGTGCATATTTTGTCGGCCTTACCCAATATTCATGAAGAAAAGCTGTCCGGTTTTTTGTTGCTTTTTCAGGGACTTGAATCTACAGAACCCAGAGCTAATGGATGATTTTGAACAGAACCCAGAAAGTGCATTATCGTACGGCGAGCGCATCTGAGCTTAACGAATAGACGACAGCCAAAGACACTTTATTGACACCTTTACTGTGATTAAAGTCTTAAACGAAGAAGTGCGTATGTAGTTGTAAGGTTGCCGGCCCCAATACTAATTACTAACCTTTCCCCAGTTATGTTGTCTGGTCCCCCCCCCCCCCGTCAGTCAGAAAATCGCGTACTCCTCCGATGAAATATTTACTGCGCTTCTGTAAGAAAATTGCAGGGGGTGTAAAGGTCTGCCTAGAAAGATTAATTGGATAGCTAAGGTAACCTATGGTTGATAAAGTTTAAAATCTTACCTAATGGATTCCGATGACCAAAATGGTAGATGTTTTCCTCGCCCGGTCTTCGACAACAAACTCGAGATTATCAAAGGCATTTAAAAAGGACATAGACCCCAATAGCCTATTGTTTTAATTTTGTTGAACTGATTAATAAAAATGGACACAGTTTAATTAAATCCGTGTAAGTTGCAAGTTGTTGATTGGAAAGAATCTTAATTAGATCAATTGATGAATTAATTTATTAATTACCTTACGCAAGATTGTGTGTTGCAGATGATCGTCTCTTTACAATTTTCAGTATATTTTTTGAAAACTTTAATATTTATTTATTTCTGGAAAATCTGGGGCGCAAAGGTTTTGAATGCCAAAAATGTTCGGGCCCATGAAAAAAAAAAAACAACTTTATTCCTAATAGATAATTTGTGACATATTTTTTGGAATGTTATTGTAAGTAGAAGTTTTTAATAAAGCCCCAGTATTTTAATCAGAGCTTCGGTACTCTGCGTAGTCTTTGTATGTAATATTAAGTATAAAAAATATCTATATTTGAGGCCGCCATAGTTTTTGGCTTAGATGGGAAAAACGATTAAATACAGGCGTACCTCGATTTACGACTGGGTTCCGTTCCCAAAAGTCCGTCGTAAATCGAAGAGAATTTAACATGGTGTCCACATGGATGCGTTCCTAGACATTCAAAGATGGAGAGAGGATGTCAGGAGAAACAGAAGCAGCTTCCATGTCAGCCTCTCCCGTCATCTTCAAACTGTGAAGTCCTGCTCGACTTTTGAAGTATGCAAACCATCCTCTACTGGCTTCTCTTTCTTCAGATCTGCGAAAATGAGGAGTGCCTTTTGTGACAAGGGCATGTGATGGTGATTCTGGTTCTGCATCCAGAAAATGAGCAGTTTCTCCATTTCCTCTATGATGGGGTCACGGGCCTTCGTGATCGTTTTAGCCGAAAAGGAACCAGCATGTGCTCCAGGCGCTTAATAGCACCTGCACAATTACAACCAGTTGAGGGGCCATTGGGGCCATGGGTACCCTTTCCACCCCCTTTATTTGGATGAGCCATCTCAGAACAACAGTACAGAGACAACAATGCCTCTTCAAGAGGCTGATATTATCTTCTTAGAAATTTACTAAGACGACAATATCAGCTCTCGTCACAATAGTGAACGCTGCGGTATCGCCATAACACGACAGCGATCGCTACACCAAGGTTAACAAAAGAAATACAATAAAATAAAATGCAGTAATTAAAAGAATGGGCTCAATTAACAAGACAAAACAAAACGGACACTACAGAAATCACAATTATAACTTTAACTTTATTTTGCCGGGAAATGTGAGCAGCCAACTGACATGGCATGTCACAACCACATGGTCATTACCACCCACCGGCATGTCATTTCCGGTAACTTCATACCCGTGTACAAAAATCGGGACCCGGTCACTGTTTACGCAGCCACCTCCTATTTAGTATGTATATGGTGCAATGCCTCAGAAGCACCGATTTTCGTACACATTGAAATTATGCAAAACAGGCATTGGAAAATTCCAAAAGTATTCTAATTATATTTGTTCACATTATTGACAGTAAAATTTACACTCATGTTTCAAACCTTATTTATTTTGTTGTTTTTTTTTTAAATATAATACACTTTTTTCTTACATGTTACACAGCAGCGATTTTCTTACACCATCTAATTATTTAATATTCAGCGTCTAATTGTCTTCCCTTTGGCTTCATTTACTTCAAGACATCGCTGTGGCATGTCAGCAAATAGATTAGCAATTTTTAGCTTGCATTTCTGATGAATGTATTCAGCCGCTTCAAATATTGCACTCCTTAAGTTTCCTTTGATGTAAACGAGCCAAATCTGTACATATGGTCACACAACATTTGCCAATATCTTTCAGTAATGTTTAAATGAGGAGATTTTGAAGGCCATCTTAGAATATCAACACCCTGATCTTTTAAAGTTCTTAGGTGATGCTCAGGAGGTGTGGATACTTATGTTATCCTGCTGAAAGAAAAGTTTCTGTCCATTAAAACAATTTTCCTGAATTGCTTTCATCCAAGGCAATACTTTCTCATTGAATTGCTTAATGTATAGTGCTGAGTTTTGGCGGCCAGTAATTTCAGAAAGCAAGTAATCACCATTTGAATAAATCACTGCGAAGAACATGAAAAAGCCTCCACCGAGCTGCCTCTTCTTTCTATTCTGAAGAGGTTTTGTGTCACTAGGATGTGACCAGGACATTTTATTGTCCATCTAAGCAGAATTTTTTTCATCACTAAAATATGTTTTTAACCAAGGATGAGATGAGGCAATCCATTCCCTGCAACCACAAACACGTTCTGCGGCCTGCACTTTGGTCAGAGGAATTTCTTTGTCGATCTTTCCATAAGTAAAGTTTTGGGAACTAAGTTGCCTTCGGATTGTCCAGATAGAACCAGGAAGTGTGCCCTCTTCTTTCACAGCTTTTGCAGTAATCCTTTGACTCTTTTCTTTAAGTCACACATAAGCCACTTTCAAGTTCTTCACATCACGTTTAGTGAAAATTTTATTCACTGGCTTGTAGCTTTTCTTTCTGTTACAATCATTTTTAGCGGGGTTTTGAAATTTCACCGATGGAAAGTCCTTCAGAATGCCTCTGTTTCACAAGAGCGATAACTGCAGCATCAGTTTTCATCTTTGAAAAGTTTCACTTTGTTATATCTGTAGACAGAATGTATTCTATTCTCTTATATAATTCACATTTGCATAACTTTTTAAAAGAGGTGTATGAAAATCGCTGTTCTGTGTGAAATTGTAAAAGGTGTATTATATTCCTAAAAAACCGAAATAAATAATGTTTGAAACACTAGTGTAAATTTTGTTAATAATGCGAACAAATATAATTAGAATACTTTTGGAATTTTCCGCTGCCTGTTTTGCATAATTTCAAAGTGTACGAAAATCAGTGCTCCTGAGTGTAATTATTTAATCTTTTTGTGAGTTAAATGTCATCTCAAAAGTTGCAAAATTTATAAAAAATAAATAAATCTGGATAAATAAACTTTTTCTTTTAAATGCTCATTTATCACAGTGGATCATTAATTATAACAATTTGTATATGCATAAGGTAGAAAATTGGAACATCAGAAGTATATTTAGTACATGAATTACACATTCCCAAAAATGTTAAAAAAAAATTTGCGAAGAGAAAAAAAAATATTGAAGACTGAATTTGAATCTGTACTTGAAAAATAGAACTCTAGCATTTTACCACTAGACCACCTGAACACGATAAAAATTGATGATACAATTCGAGCATGTAGAGCAGAGTAAAGTGACCAAAAACTGGCCCCAACTTTTTAAAATTAAGCTTAAAGACACCATTTTTATTTGTTGATCGACAAATAAAATGTAAACCAGTAAATGCTACTTAGTTTAATACGTTTTATTGTTTTTTTTATTTTTATTGCACTTTATAAATAATATTCATTAATAATATTCGAATTTAGGAAAATGGCCAAATACTGGCCATTTTTTACTTACTTCTGGCCACCATATGTTCATATTCTACCCATGGTCAGAAATACCGGTAACTTATATAGGACCAGTAAAAGTACATTTAAAAGAGCAACTAAAATTGTAATTTTACACATTACAATTATTCACATTTGTGAGAAGTTAAAACAAATTTAGCAAAAAAAAAAAAAAAAAAAAAGTTATTAAACATTTTAATGTTATAAGAATATGGAAAACATTTTAATTTTTAAAGTCTTTTCTTTTTGGTTTTATCTTTTATAGCAGTTTGTTTAGTTTTTCCCAAGGTACACCATAACCCGTTTAATATGAAATCATAAAGAACAAAAAATCTTTTCATAATATCAGAGAAAGACAAAAAATAGACAATTTAAGAAAGACAATTTATCTTTTATTGTTATTCTGTTCTGGACAAAATAATCCGTTATCATGGTTTGTTTACTCTTAACAATTACTTTTTTGCTTACATAATCGTTCCATTTATAAAAGTAATTTAGCAATTCATGCAGAGCATCATCTTTAGATAAGAAAAACAATCTTAATTCATTCGATGCGGTATGCGCACGCATCCTTTAAGAAAATACACTAAAAAAAAAAAAAAGTCGCACGTTTGCATGCTCAATTTCTTAGGAAAATATTTTATTTGCATGCCTTGATTAGATTTATTAACGCATGGCTGAAATGGAGTATCCGAAAGTATCGCTGTTCAAAAAGTTTCGGCCATTGAATTTTTCGATGCTTTTGCACCATCAATGTTTCATTTCGATGTTTCATTGAGTTTCTTAAAACCTTTTGAAATCGTTAACTATTGATATTGAATAACTGTTTATGTTAATGTATTGTAATGAAGGAACACGTAAATATACTGCGACATTTATTATTTCCAAATAATATAAGGACTTCGAAATTACAAAAAGTTTGTTTTGCGGTTTAACGACGTTTGGTTGCTGATTAAACATCGACGTTGGTTTTTCTGACATCACCTGTCAAAATTTCAAAAAATTATCACCATAAATTGCTTGACTTATAAAAGCAAATTATCCGTATTTGTCGCTTTTGTAAAGAGTTTCACAGTATGAAATTCAAACGATCTCTTCACGTTTTCGTCCGATCACATTGTTATCCAGGGCCCGACACCATAGTTGGCAATAGGGATGTGCGATGTTCATCGATGTCAATGAAACATTCATGATGAGGGGAACAACAATCGATTTTTTAACATCGACAATGAGCTAGGGAAATAATCGAAACATCGATGTTAACATAACCGATTAGCGATTATCAGGGAATTTTTGATTTTGATTCCAGCCAATCAGAAGCGAGAGCGCAGTGGTATTCGACATCCAATCACGGATAAAGTAAAAGTGATTTTACTTTATCCGTGATCCAGTGGGCTCTTTAAACCAAATGCGATTTCCAACTGCTATATAAACTCTGGACACAGGTAAAAGTCAGGCAAAGTCAAACCGTGCTAACTATTATGGTAAATCATGATAATGATCTAGTCACTGGCATTCTAAAACATTCTCTACATAGAAAAAGGCACCGAATCCAAGATATCCTTGATGTCAATTTTAATGATATTGACAATGTCATCTTCCCAGATTACTGGGTTTCATAAGTTTTTTTCGTCTTTTTGTGGCTTACTATGTGATATACTCCTAATTCAGACAATCATCAATCAAATTTTCCCTCCACCAAGAGGAGGCAATTTTCTTCTGTGCACACTTTTGGCAAACGTTCATGATTTTCACTGAAAGTCACCCAAATGGGTGGATTTACACTTTCGTGCACACTTTTTGCCAAACTTTCAAGATGTGCTCCAACATGCACCCACATAAGTGGATTCATACTTTGGATGACCTTTGTGGGTACATCAGGCTTCTTTTCTAGTTCAGTGTATTTTCTTTGGAATATGATTATGAAGGGTGAGATTATGGAAGCTATGCTTCAAGTTCCACACGAATACTGATACACTACACAGTTCGATTGTTGATTGTCGTAAAAGTCAGGGATTTTTACGAAATCGTTCTTGGAGACACACGCGAGACAACAGGCTAGACAAGACGAGACACATTGGCATAAGTCTACAAAAAAACGTAATTGCACAGATACAGAAGTGTTTAGTAACAGAATCTGTAAACATTCTTGCCATTTCAATATTGTAGGATCCTAGGTTTAAAAATATTCATTTTGAAGATGCTCTAGCATGCTCCAAAGCCATAAAAAGCATCAAAGATTTAATGTTAGATACGAATATCGCCAAGAATATACACACACTGGCCAATGAATTAGAAACCCGTGATGAATTACTGTACTGA
>JAHWFO010022854.1:236467-266903 GCA_023313115.1 Rhysida immarginata
CAGTCGGGTGAAAGCCAAAGACTACCTGAACATTGTTGCAGATCAAGTCCATCCTGCAATGGTGCATTTGTACCGAGATGGTGACTGGTTCTTCATGTACGACAATGCTACTGTCCATCGAGCAAGAATTGTTCAGGAGTGGTTTTCTGAACATGACTCCGAGTTGCAGCATCTGCCGTGGCCAGCACAAAGTCCGGATTTGAATCCGATCGAGAATGTTTGGGACATGTTGGAAAGAGACATTCGTCGAAGGCATCCGTTTCCGTCTACGCTGCAGGACCTGAAGGTCTCTCTGACGAATGCATGGTCTGCGATTACCTTACCTGCTTTGCAACACCTTGTAGAGTCCATGCGAAATCGTGTATGTTCTGTAATTATAGCCAAAGGAGGGTGAATACCATATTGAACGAAGGTTTCTAATTCATTGGTTGGTGTGTGTAGAAAACATCACTGATAAAGAAAACATTAGTAATGAGACTTAATTCAATTTATGGAGTGACCATTACAAACTAGTGCAAGAATAAAATCAAGCATCCTGACCATCCCACTCCAATTGAGACAGATATGCCTTCAGAGTGTTGCGTGGCAATTAATGGCACATACAATCTTCTAATAACCAAATGGGTAATGGTTGCTATAAATTACTTAGGGATTTAACCAAAATTCTTACTTTAATGGATAATAAAATTCCTGAACACCCCCAAACAAAATTAGGATTTAAATTTTTAAATTCCGGGTCCAAAAGTAATCTACCTTTTATTTAAATTTCTAAAAATTAGATTTGATTCTTTTAATTATGAGATTTCCCAAACCAAAAACTGATGGTATTAACGAGCATATTAAATTGGAAGCGAACTCCAAGCAAAAAAGACTCTTTATTACACATTTTTTTAATAATGAGAAGTGAAGTCATTTAAAGGTAAACTCCACACTCAAAACAACTTAGTTTAAAATGAAAGATGAAGGTCTCAATAATAACGTAGTATGTATAAAAGTTTTCAATTCGAACTCAAAATTAATAAAATATATAAAAAAAAAATTTCATTTTTTCCCTCCCCCCGATCAACACTGACGCCACGTTTCGGGACCTGTGACGTCAGAATTTGCCGAGAGGTGTGAAGGAGTTTCGAAATCGTGATGTCATTAATTGGACGCTATCGCAGGCGCCGCTATCAGTAAATTGTCAGGGCAGTGCAGGCATCGCTATCAGTTCCCCTGCTTCCTTGGTCAGGGCATCGCAGTGGTCTAGGCCTACAATGGACTACGAATATGAAAACAAGACCGACAGTGACGACAGCGATTTTGATAACAGTGACAGCTATGCACAAGGGCTGTTAGCAGAATTAAATGCTACAGAAACTTCTGCGATATACAGCCCTATGTATTAAACCGTGAAACGGGATCTTCTGCTTGCTGCGTTGGCGTGTGCATATTAGGGTGGCATGTGCAGATAGGCCTACCTCATTCCTTCGGTGTTTAAGACATGCTGTTGCGGTCATTGTTCTTGAAGAACGCCAGGCCCGTTTAGAGTTGGAAGAGCGTCTAGTTCCACCTAATACGTGATCTAGTTTCAGCAAATTTCTTGTTTGAATTGATACTGAATTTATAACGGCGGATGCGTAGACGAAGCAAGACGCTTCAAAATGAGCTGAACACACGATGCTGTTTGGAGTTGGATAGCAGTTCCCTCGCTGTCAAAAACTAATTCACTGTTTTTTAATCGCTTCTGATTGTGGAAGTCTATGAAACGTGAAATTTCTATACGATTGTCTATTTACACATCCAAACAGATCAAATTGAAAGCATTCCGACATAAAACAGGTTAGCAAAATCTTAACGATATGTAGCATCATTGAAAGCGACTAGAATCTCGGCGACAAAATTCCCCGAGGTTCTCGCGGCAGGAAATGGCGCTTTGTTCAGTCATGCTCCCTGGAGAAGGGAATGGTCAAATTTTCAATTTTCCGAGGCATTTTTCTTAATAAAATATTAGGAAGAATAGAAAAATTTTGAATGATATATACTGTATTAACCTGGATTAATAATATGATAAAAAAAAATAGTCGATTTTTTCTGTGGAGTTTACCTTTAAGGTTTATATTGAAATTAACATATTATCCTTCTCCATATTACACAGGATGGATGATCATCGCTAAAGCCACTTAACAGCTGAATAGGTAGGCTCGAGAAGCTGAGGATCTAATGATAAGACTCGATCTTTGTAAAATGGGCTAGTTTGCAAATCGCAGAATTGCTTGGAAATAAAAAAAGGAATGAGAAGTAATTAATATAAAGTTTTTCAGAATTAAGAGGTTATCATAAAATGAATAAAAACGACAAATAAATAATTGTTCGGCTCAATGAATGAAGAGTTCTTGACACTTGCACGTGAACTGAGGAGTGACGTCAATACAAGGCTGGAGACTTTCGAGACACGAGGTAATCAATGGCGCACACCTTTCGTATGGGCCGAATACAGATGGATTAAAGTTCAACAGTGAAGTGAACTTCTAACTAAATTCTCCAGATAGGGGAACACCAGGTTAAAGAAAGAGAAAAATAAAAAAAAAAACCCAATAAAATGATAATAAAAAATTACAAAGAAAAAACAAAAAGGAGAGTAAAATAAATCGGTATAAGTATCTTACCCCTTCGGGACCAGGGACAATGGAAACTGTGCAGAGCGCGCACGCAGGACGACACTATAACAAATAGAGAAAATACAAACACATCACACACGACAGGTGGGGAGGGGAATCATCCAATCGGTCTTCAAGACGAGAGCACACATGAAGGGCGTAAAAATTAACCTGTAAACAAAGTAAAAAGGTAACAAAAAACATTCTTAGAGATACAGGTCGAACCTCACTATAACGAATCCCAGGGGACTATAAAAAAATTTCGTTATACTGAAACTTCGTTAAAATGAGGGGAAACTCTAATAGGCTTAAAAAAGACACAGTAAAGCCACGTTAAGTTTTTATTTACTGTACAATACTGTATTTGAAATTTTGTACACTGTAATTTATGTCTTACAATGCATACAAAAGGTACATTGGCCCCAACTGCAATTTTTTTAAGCATAGACATCGTTTTAATTAAGCTTTATCGAAAAATTTTGTCATCTTAGATTGAACTAATTTAGAACATGTCTCTTTTTCGATGAAATTCTCAATGCTGTTAAGATAAACAAGAAAGTTATCTGGAATATCATCACAGCGGTAAAGAAATTTTCGCACTTTATCGAGATAATTCATGGCAAACTGTGGGGTCACGTTTTCGTCGTCTTCTCCTTCTCTGTCAACTAGGTTACATTGTTGTACAGTCACACTTGCGACAATTTTATCAACTGTTAAATCATGTGCCACCTCTACATTCATATCAACATCTACAAAGTCCTCAAACAGAATTTCATTTGAAATCCCTGTTGAAGTTGCCACAGATGCCCAGAGCGGTTTGTGGTATGCAATCGCTGATAATACAAGTGAAAGTACTTTATCAACATTGTACTTTACACATATTTTTGAAAATGGCTAGCATCCTTTAATTATTTGCTTTTCTCTAGTGTAGATTCTCTAAATTTGTTTGTTGTCGGGGCTTTAAAGCCAGAAAAAATTTCTACTAGCCATTGTATTCAGTGTCTCTTGGGAGGGCAGGGTCTCATTCAATAACTTACAAATTTAGTCACCAGATGGCGATAAATGATAAATTAAGTGCTGCTACCCGTGGTGTGCACGAAGCCTATAGTCGATGAAGTGACGGGCGATACTACAGTACTTGGGTATCGAATATCGATTCAAACTTCGTTACTTTAAGGTTTTGCTGAAGTGTGTGGGGGCTTGAAAATGTGTTTGTTAAAGTGAAATTTCATTAAACTGAAATTTGTTAAAGTGAAGTTTTTTGTACATTACATTAGTTAGGTCTAGGCGGGAGCAGAAAAATAATTCGTTAGAGTGAGGTTCGACCTGTAGTTAAAAATAAATAAAGCAAAGAAGAGATCAAGTGGTAACAAAAAAAAATTAAACAAAGCACTTAATAGTTACATAAAAAGCAGATCAATGAAAGAGGCACAAGGCAAAAGTATAACTTAGTCGGGAGTCCAATTAGGTGTAATCTGCACATAGAAAAATATATTAAAGGGCTTCTACGCCAAGATACAATGGAAACAGAGGCTTGAATTGTGGCAAATAACTTATTCGAATGGAGCCGACCATCGAAAAGAGTGATGCGGCGATTGAGTATCTGATGACCGTCGAATATCCGGAACTTAGCGATCAAGCAAATTTATCATGTGAAGCCGATCACAAATAAGGTAGCTGAAAAATGTAGATAATTTCAAAGTACAATAAATAATTCATGCTGCGAGTACATGATCACCTGCTACGACGAGCAGTTGATTCCAGACGAGCTGAACCTCCAACATAGGCCATGTTCGTCATCAACTGCGGATTGTACAGTGTTCGATTGAGGACTGACGCTTGACAAACCATCGATGGTTGGTAGCGCTGGGTCGCAATAGACCGCCATTTTCCGGTTGCAAACAACAAACTCCAATCTTAAGCTGATATGGAATGACGATAACTCAGAGGTGTTGCAGCGAATACCAGCCAAAGAGGGACAAAATAAATAAAATATTTAAGATAAAGAAAAAAGGAAATATTTGAATAAACTTGAATCGTATGAAGCAAAAAAATTATTCCAAATTAACTAAAACACTTCTATAATTCACGTACCCACACAAAAAAACACTGTTCCTAAAGATGGTCACAAAAAGGACCGTAACAAGAGCTAAGTGTGTTCTTGAAAAATCCCCTCAACAACTTAAAAGAGGAACCGTTACAGATATGGCATCAAATTGGTTCTGCATTCCCAACACTTGAGCCAATCGCCATTAAATATTTATCATATCCAGCTACATCTGCAGCAGCAGAAAGGCTTTTTTCCAAAGCAGGAATTGTAATAACTCAGCAGAGAAATATGTTGAAGAACAAGTTAATATCAAAATTATTATTTTTACAGTCAATTGATAAAAAATTTTGGGATGTTTAATTTTTATATGTTTATATGAATTATTAAAATGTACCTTTGCTTGCTTACTACATCTCTAAATATCTTGTTTCATTTCGCAAATTTGCATTATTATGGCGACGGTAATATTGAACATCGATGTTTTAAGTTCAGCAATTATCGGTTATCGATGATGAGCTAGCGATTTTAACATCGATGGCAACATCAATGATTGTTCAACATCGCACATCCAACGCCTCCTAAAGATAAGGCCTGAGCGCGAAAATGTCAGACATTGTTACATCATCATCCGAAGATACGTTTAATCGCATTTCAGGGCTTATTATTGGTAGAAATGCAATTAAACGTATCTTCGGATGATGTAACAATGTATGACGTTTTCACGCTCAGGTCTTATCTTTGAGGCATTGGCACATCCCTGGTTGGCAATGGCTTCTGGGATAGCAATGGCAGCGGAAGTTCTAAAAAAAGTTAATTTCTGCGTACTTTCTTACGTTAATAAACAATTCTGAACTGTAATATTAAAAATATTCGTTTAAAAATAAAGGATGTGATCATTTTTACATGTTTATTATGGAAAACTGCTGATTTTGTACTTAGGCTTAAAACAGGGTTTTTTAACGGCCGCTCTTCTATCGGGAAGTGGAGGGGGGCAATTTTTTTTTCCAAATTTGAGATTACGATTTTGACACCTTATTTTCGCGAAAAAACCTCGTATTTTATTTTTAAAACCTTTGTTTTAAACAAAAAAATTACCAAATATATTTCGTAATAACAGTATATTCATAAAAATATGTTCACATCAATTTTACATGTAAATTACATCGATGGGGTCGGCCCAGAGAATAATTTCGTATTAAACGGGATTTCATTTTAAGAGAGTTGGTAATAAGTAGGCTATGGTGTATAACTTTTTTTTTTTTTTTTTTAAATTCCCTCCTCCCTTTTCACACACATTCTCTCGCTCTCTTTAGGCGGATGATAATTTCTCTGACCACATAAAGGGGTAATAGAAAAAGATAGATAGATGGATGGATGGATGGACGGACAGACGGACTGGACTGGACGGGAGGCTTTTGTTGCTGAAAATAAGCTACTCGATGACCAAAGAGCTGTTTACAACTGGAAAACTTTTCTTTCTTGATGCTCCTGAAGGCACAGGAAAAAACCTTCCTGATCAACTACCTTCTTGCAAAGACCAGGCAGCACTGAATAGCTCTTGCTGTGGCATCTTTTGGCATTGCAGCAACATTTCTTACTGGAGGCAAGACTGCACATTCAGCTTTTAAGATTCCTTTGAACTTGGCCAAAAGAAATTCTCCAGTATGCAACATTTCAAGGAATTTAGCCATGGTTTTGCAACAAACACAACTCATTGTCTTGAATGAGTGCATCACGTCACTTCGCAAGGTGCTGGAAGCTCTTGAAAGACTTTGAAGGGCATAAAGGTACATTCCCATAGCTTGCTTGAGCTTTAAAGCAAATTCTACCTGGGAGAGAAAAGCAGCTTGCAGTTTGCTTGCTTTAAAGCAAAAACTAGCTTTGAAGGTATCTCATAGCTAAAGTGTCTCGCAAGAAATCGCAGCCGGGAATTCAAAAACACATGGCGCCACTCAATGCACGGAAGAAGTTTAATTTTAATAAGCTATTGATAATTAATCGTAAAAGTATTTTGTAAAACTGAAAACATTTCCACTTTAGCAATACGTGATATTTATTTTTATTTTCGCTGACGCTACAATAAATGGAATAAATAAAATAAAACAAAACCAATTAAATTTAAATAAATAGAACTCTTAATTAATTAAATAAACTTAAGTAATAAATAAATAATGTACAAATTAATAAAATAAAAATAACAAATATATATAATCAATAAAGAATATATAAATTCATTAATGAATATAATGTATAATAAATGAATAAAATGAAAACAAAATAAAAATAAATATAAAATAACAAATTAAAAGTTATATAAAATTAGCTCAATCAAATTTAATAAAATAAATAAACAAATAAATAATAAAATAATAAATAAATTAATAAAATAATAAATAAATAAAATAAAAGAAATAAATAATTAATAAAAAAAAAATCTAACCATAGTATAATACTCAAAGAAGAAATAATTATAAACTGAAGATATTCATCAAACAAATCATGAATACAAAGGAGAAAAGGGAAACAAATACAATTCGCCGAATTCTTCCTTCACTTGTCTCCTTTGTATTCACACATTCCTCATGACCCCATGCACGCACCCATTGCTGTCATGAGAGAAAGGCTTGTACTGCTCATGTGCTCGGCCATTTCAAAGCTGCTACAGGTCGAACCTCACTTTAACGAACTTGTGGGGACTCAGAAAAAAATTCGTTAAAGTGAAATTTTGTTAAAGTGAGGTGAACATGGGTGGGTGTACAGTACAACAATAAAGTTTAATTTTACTTGTTACAAATAGGCATACAATACTTTTCCAATGTTTTACTTACTAAAAAAGTTAGTGATTTTTGATTGAATTAATTTAGAACATGTCTGTTTTTCAATGAAATTTTCCATGCTATTCAAACAAGAAACAAAACCATCAGGAATGTTATCGCAGGTGCACAAAAATCTTCGCAATTTATCCAGATGAGTTAGGGCGAGCTGTGGAGTCACAGTTTCGTCTTCCTCATCCTCATCTGAATCATCATCACTTACAAGTAAAGAACTTTCTTGTGCAGGTACGCCTACAGTCAGGTTGGCGATAATTTCATCATCAGTGAAATCATGTGCCACTTCAACATTGTCATCTGCAGCCACAAAATCTTCAAAACGAACTTCATTTGAAGGTCCACTTAATTTTGTCACAGATGACCAGAGTTCTCCAATATCATTATCATCATCGTGATCATCACAAACTTCCACTTCGCAACCAGCAGTTATACCAGATTTAAACAAACATTTTTGGATTGTTGAAATCTTGACAGAATCCCATGCAATAGAAATCATATCTATGGCTTGCTTGACATCCACTTTCTTCTCAGATGACGACTCCAGATTCAAGATAATTTTTCTAAGCAGCTGTTTCCTGTACTGCGCCTTTACAGTCTGGATGATGCCAAGATCTAGAGGCTGCAGCACTGGAGTACAGTTAGGTGGGATGAATTCCAAACGTACATTTGGATGACGTACTGAAGCTGCTATGTGTGCTGAGCAATTGTCCACTAAAAGTAAAATGCTACGATCCTGTTTCATTTTTCTATCCAGTTTTTCTAACCAGCTGTTGAATAAGTCATGCGTCATCCATGCTTTTCTGTTGGCTTGATAATCACACGGCAAGAATTTTATGTTCTTGAAACATCTGGGTTTTCCAGATTTTCCAATAATCAACGGCTTTAGTTTTTCAGTACCTGTGCTGTTTACGCAAAACAGCGCAGTAAGTCTCACCTTCGAATTTTTCCCACCTTTGCATGTTTCTCCTTTCACAGAGTGCGATGAGGCAGCAACTGGTAGAACAATCCCGTTTCCTCTGCATTGAATCCATCAGCAGGACTGTACTGTTCAAAAACAGGCTTCATTTTTTCAAGCCATGTGGTTACTGAATTGCTAGGGACACTGTTTTCTTCTCCGCAAATTAGATTGCAAGTGATGTCGAAACGTCTTTTGAAACGATGGAGCCAACCACTGCTGGCTTGAAAGTTGTGATGGCCAAGCTTCCTTGCGAAGTCTAAAGCTTTCTCACGCATCAATGGTCCACTTACAGGAACGTTTCTAGTACGAGTCGCTGCAAACCATTTAAACACTGCTTGATCGATGTCCTCGTAATCCCACAAACGCACGTTTTTTCTGTTGACTCCTAGCTTGGTTGCATTTGCCTCAATCCTAATCTTATCCTTGATAATTGTTGACAGTGTAGAGGCTGGAATTCCATACTGAGCAGCAATATCCTTTTTACGTTTTCCAGATTCAACAATCCTTAAAATTTCCAATTTCTTCTCAAACGTTAAATGCTGTCGCTTCGCCATGTTTGCAGCAGCTCTTTTCAGAAACCGAAACTACAAGGTGGCAAAAGACAGGATGCTGTGATCGATGAAAAGTGAAGCCAGACAACCTGCATAAACGATAACCCGACTTTACCAAAAAAATTCGCTAATTGGAGGTGTTGTTAAAGGTTTTGGGGAATTAAAAATGCAGTCGTTAAAGTGAAATTTCATTATATTGAAATTCGTTAAAGGAAGGTTTTTTAGCACAAAAATAGAGAGCTTTGGCCAGGACCAGAAAAAAAATTCGTTGTAGTGAAATATCGTTAAAGTGGTGTTGGTTAAAGTGAGGTTCGACCTGTAGTAGCTTTAAAATCAAACTGACCTAGATATCCGTTTGAAACAAAAAGCAGCTTTAAAATCAAAGCGCTTCACGCAAGTAGCGCATATCAGCTTCTTGTTTAGGATAGCTTTAGCTTCAAAAATCAAACGCAAAAAGCTAAAAGCGAGCTATGGGAAGGCACATTTAGAGGGAGCGACTGCGATACATGCAGGAGAGTTTCGACAGACCCTTCCCATCATCCCAAGAGGCACAAAGGCTGACAAGCTGAATGCTTCTTTGAAGACATCCATTCTATGGCAACATGTTCAGAAACTGGAACTGAAGACTAACATGACAGCCCGTCTGTTTGGAGATTTAAAAGCTGAGCACTTTTCACAACAGCTGCTTGCCATTTGCGGCGGAAGATTGCCTTTGCACCAATAGCTCGACATGCACCAATTGCCATGTATGAACTAAAGGCAAAAGTCTTTTCTAACATGAACAACAACTACAAAGACTCCATCTGGTTGTGTGAACGTGCGACTTTAGCTCCACAAAGACTCTGTTGTCAATCAGGATGAAGCTGTAGAGTTACCAAATGAGTTTCTAAAGTTTGTCCAGCCACCTGGAATGCCGCCGCACAATCTTATCCTCAAAGAAGATGCTCCAGTCATGCTGTTGAGAAACTTGGGCCTTCCGCAATTGTGCAATAAAACAAGATTAATCATCAAAAGCATTAACTCCTCGTGTTATCGAGGCTATGATCATCCCAGAGAAATACAATAATGAAATTAATTTCTTTCCAAGAATCCCACTGATTCCATCAGACATAGATTTGCCATTTCAGTTCAAGAGACTGCAATTTCTTCTTAAGCTCAGTTTTGCTATGTCAGTCAACAATTCTCAGGGACAATCTCCTAAAGTTGGGCTTGATCTAAAGTCTCCTTGCTTTTCTCATGGTCAGCTGTATAGTGGTTGCTCACGTGTTGTGAGTTCACATAATCTTTACATCTACTCTAGCTAGAAAATCTTCACTAAGAACATTGTTTAATTGGAAGCTCTGCATTAATTAATTCCATTTTAGTATGTGTTGTTTGTGTTTAACTTATTTTTTTGCTTTGTTCAACAGAATAAACTCTTTCAGTTAAAAACTTTTTTTTTTTTTTTTTTTAAATATATTTATTAAAACCCGAGCAAGTTTGGTGTTAAGGCTAGTCTAATATAATGTATTAACAACCAACACCTTGCTGTATTCATGTGGCCAGAATATGGTCATTGTAGTGGGCCAGAAGTGACTGTGGCTATTAATAGGATTAATTACATACATCTGAAAAATCAATCCTACCGATCATAAAATATATCCCATGGCTCTTTCATTGATATTGATATACACTGAAATGAATATAGTTTTCCTATTTTTGGTTGTTTTTCTGTCTCAACGAACTGTTTTCTTCACCATTGCTTTGATTAAAAAACTGATACGAATCCGCTAAAAATCTATAAATGTAGTAATGCATTGGTGTCAATGCAACTTTCCAGATTTTTATGAAAGCAGAAAAGAAACTGTTGTTTCATCACTTACTGGCTAACAAAGATAGTAAATAAACAGTCAGGATGAAATTTTGGTTCAGTAAAATCCCAGACGGGAGCAGTATAAAAACAAAATATCAATTACTTTTAACGTTTTTAAAAGCGGCCAGTATTTGTCAGTGGCCATGTTTTGGTCACTTTACCCTATAAAGAGTAGGCAATTATAACGAACTTCATGAATATTTTTCTCGGGAAATTTTGAGAAGTGCCTCGAATGGCTTTGCATGGGTCTTTAATTTGGTTAAATCTACTCTTAGAATATTTTTTTTATCAAAATCTGTGAGTCAGAGTATGTGGAGTCTCCTTGTCAGTCATGTGACATAGGAGGAGTAACATGTAAAGGTACTGCTTTCTAAAGAGGTCGCGTGAGTTTCTCTACTGACATAGTGAGATGGAGTATACACTGGTCGGCACTGTACATGCACGATTGTAGAAGAACCAATTCTACGAAATAATCAGAGAAACTGTGGAATGGAGCAAATTAAAAAAAAAAAAAATCACAAAGACAAATAAGGAAAGAAATACTACATATTTTAAAAATTTCTTCATCCTCGGTGACCTAAGACAAAGGGTAGGGGCGTATAAAAACTTAAAACTAGAATTTTGTAGCCTAATAGGGGGGAAGCAGCGTGATAAGAATTGTTCCCATTGGTTAGGCTAAAAGGATAACTGATATCTTTATAACAAATTGACTCGTGAGCAGAAGAAAAATCAGGCCAATAGTAGCAAAACAAAGTGCAATGAGAAAAGGTTTTTGCCAGAAGGAAAAAATAAAATTTAATACATAAATATAAAAAAAGGGGGGTCATATAAACAAAAAAAAAAAAATAGTGGTATTAAAAAAGTAAAATGAAATGAGTCTTCTAGGAGAAACCTGTCATTTATATTTCAAAGATGTCTTTAATGTGTAGCCTCCCCACCCCCACAATATGTAATGTGTTTACATCTACTCAAGAAGTGCAGTGTGAGAGTGTGGCGCTAAGGGTTCGGGACCAAGCATGTGCGATCGACTCGTGAGACCATATTTCCATATTATCATCATAACGTTTATTATACAATTCAACATGTACATTAAGATCCTATTTCAACAAGGTATTGCTCAATATTTTAATCAGGGGCCCCGTTATAAGACTAATTAACATGCAACATAGAGTTTTAGCATATATGAACCTTGGAACAAATAAACGCCCACGTTGTACCTGTGTATGCATTCAAAATGCTAGAGAGGGCCTGATTAACCTTGAGCTTAAAGGGCACATTTAACCGAGGACGATTAACTGGGAGATCGGTACCGTGCCCCCGAAATCTTGTGCCACAAAGTACGCTTACCGCGTGCGTACCTCCTTTTTACGGCTAAAGGGGGGGAGGTACCATAACCCCTCGTGGCAGACACGAATACCTCTCTCCCAGCAGCCCGCGGTGAGCCGCCAACATCAACACGATTAGCTCCGTGCGTTGCTCTGCCACGGATCAGTGGCTACGAGAACTTGGCGCTCGTTTACGTTGCCTTCAAGGCAGGTCTCTCTCTCGTGCATAGATCCAACACAGGCACAAACGTGCACGGCAATGGTAAAACAAAATTCAATAGATTTTCCATTACGTCTTAATGAACTATTTTCCTTTCCAACACTATAAACTATGCACCACTTTAATTCACTAAGGCTGTCACTGTGCGAAATCGCTTCACTATAAAATGGAAAGTCTGAATTCCCGCCGATGTCAACGATGGGAGGCTCGTACGCACTGCGAAAATTCTATTCTCCCTGGCGCAAGACTTTACACATGCAGCTGTTTATTAAATAGAGTGTCACTCACCAGTTCTGAAGTCATCATCAATTCCAATGATTCATAATCCGAAAGAAACTTTACCAAATACAGGTGTTTATTCGCACCCGGTCTCGACGGCGTCCCCATTCACTTAGCAGTCCGACCAGCATTCCATCACCCAATCCATCGGCGTTCCAATGACTTGAAATTGGTGCTCCGCAATACGAAAAAAAACAAATTAACAGACGATACCAATAAACCAATTACTCAGTAATCACTTTCAAAACCCTTACATAGTTGTAAACAAACTTAAACATCTGACTTAGCTGGCTAAACATTCGAAAAGCAATTCTGCCGCCCCATAATGGCGATGCGTCGCTCCACTTAGTCGGAAATCGAAGCACAGAAGAAAAAAACATAATAAAAATAACAAATCTCTTTCTAACAAAGCAAAAACACAAGACGAACACATTACGACACAATACTGTATATAACAACAACGACGACAATTCATACTACAACACAGACGCACTCATCTCCGACGATCACAACGGTCGCTCAAAACAACAACAAACACTCTTCAAAATATGCACACGCAACACACACACAACAATTCTTCCTATTATAATGACAATACAATTACCATAACGAAACAATTAATCTCTATAGTGAATAACTTCGGCAAATAATAAAAACAAAATACGCGATAATCGCCTTCTACTTCCTTCACAAACGAAATTGCCCACGCACCCCCACCCTCTCGTTGGACACACGTAAACGAACCTTAACTAGGACGTTACACACGCCCGACGAAAGGCCTCGAGCGTACCCCACAGGATTAAGCTCGAGAACAACAAAATTGTCACCTAATAAGTACATTAAACGCCAGATAACTCTATATCCACTTTACAAAAACTCACACACCATATTTAAACACAACACAATTCCTTTCACCAACCAAACAAAGTTCCCTAACCCCACCATTCACATCTCACAAACACCACCAACCATACACAAGACAACACGAAACACCCACAAACATACAGGGTGTGCCAAAAGAAGCAGGACGGTCGAATATTTCGCAAAATTTACATCGGATCGAAAAACTGAAAAACACGTGTTCAATATTTTTCAAAAATCTATTGAATGACACGAAGCACAACCCCCCACCCCTGGGGGTGGAGCGGGGGGGCAACTTTGAAATCTTAAATGGAAACCCCCATTTTTTATTGCAGATTCGGATTCTACGTGAAAAAGTGAACAAGTTTTAGTTGAAAATTTTTTTTGATTCGCGATAGATGGCGCTGTAATAGCAGAAAAACAAATACAGATCAGAAGTCTGAAAATGGTCAAATTTCTCGGGACATACGCTTCGGAACACAAAATTAGTATTTTTGAAAAGGCTATCTAATGATACAGTATGACAGTCTACCGATTGATGGCGCTCTAATTGCAAAATCAATTCTTTCTCGCAAGTGAAAGTATTTCTGCAGCTAATATGAGGTTAACGTCTTTCGTTGATTTTGTATCTGACTTTAGTAAAAAACTACGTTTAGCATAACCCAGGAACAACGACGTGGACGTAGTAGTTTTTTGTTCCCTTCGGGGTGCTTGTTTTTAGTGAGTCCCCTTGCCTCTCACTTATCGGGGTGCTTGTTTCAGGTGAGTCCCCTTGCCTCACGATTGGCGCCGATAACTTTATTGTAGTAAATGCTCAAATTGTGCACCGTTTACTTCCTGGCAGTAAGCTAATCGATGGTAAACAGATTTGATGGATATGTTTAAGTATTCTGCAGGTATTTGGGCAGCTACATCAATTATTCTCTGACGCAATTCATTTAAATTTTGAAGTTTCGTTTCATAAACCCGATTTTTTAAATAACCCCACAAGAAAAAATCAAGTGGAGTTAAATCTGGTGACCTGGCAGGCCATTCGATCGGACCTCTTCGTCCGATCCAACAATCAGGAAAAAGTTCATCTAAATAATTACGAACGTTCCGTCCGTAATGGGGTGCTGAAACCAAGCGTGCTCCAAGTTATCGCCAGCAATCTCCCTTATTGCTGGAATTATTTCATTTTGAAGCATGTTTTCATACCTTTGAGCAGTAAGATTACCATCGATAAAGAATGACCCAATCAAATGATCATTTATTATTCCAGCCCAAACGTTTTATTTCTGTGGATATGGGGTTTTGCTCTCTCGCATCCAATGAGGTTTCTTGTCTGCCCAATACCTGCAGTTATGCCGATTACAAGTACCATTCAATTGAAATGTTGCTTCATCTGAGAATACAATGTTGTAAAGAAAGTCTGGATCTTGATCTATTCTAAGCATCATGTCCTCACAAAATTCTAAACGACGGTCGGGATCATCTCATGTACAAGTGTCATTTTGTAAGGATGCAATTTATTACTTTTCAAAATCCTGTGGACTGAAGATGTACCAATTTCTTGAGCTTGGGCAGTTCTACGAAGACTACTGTGAGGATTTTCCGTAAATGATAATAAAAGATTCAACGCTTCTTCTTCGTTTGTTGCTGACTTTGGTCTTCCTAATTTAGCTCGATTTTTCACAGAGCCTGTAGCTTCAAATCTTCTAACCGTTCTCTCCACAGTCGATTTGGAGATAGGATCCATTCCAATTCGAAAAGTATCATTGAGTACTCGGAAAATATCTCTTGCTTCCGAGTATGATTTTTTCCTATCACCCCAGCCTACCATCATCAGTAATGATATTCTTTCTTGTTCATTAAGATGAGCCATTCTGAAAGAAAAAACACTTTTTCAAGTCACAAATTTTTCTTTACAGATGAAGGTTCATCTGCTTGAATCAACTTAAACAGTTGAACTAATGTGTCATTTAAAATGTACCTACCAAATGGATGAAGCACAAAAAATCACAACAAAAATAGTCCACTTTTTGTTTACGTATTTATTAATAAAGAAAAGAATTTGTTTACAAGCGGAAAGAATAAGAAAGAGTAATTTGAAGGATTTTATGATGTTAATTTAAACGATGATATTTGCATTTTGTAAAATGAAAATAGGTACTATCATTAGATTTTTTTTCACAAATCTTATTTTCCATGATAACAAAACCATCCATCAAGAATTAAACAATGTTACAATATTGCATTAAAATACTGTATTGAGTATGTTAATTATTTTAATTGTTTTAAATATTTTCATTGAAAAAATTGATTTCCTCTTAATTATACCCCCGGGGGTTGGTGGGGGTGGAAATTTTTATGGTACTGAATACAGTTTTACACGTAGAATCTGAAACTGCAATAAAAAATGGGGGTTTCCATTTAAGATTTCAAAGTTGCCCCCCGCTCCACCCCCGGGGGTGGGGGTCGTGTTTGGTGTCATTCGATAGATTTTTGAAAAATATTGAACACGTGTTTTTCAGTTTTTCGATCTGATGTAAATTTCACGAAATATTCGACCATCCCGCTTCTTTTGGCACACCCTGTATATTTTCAAAACGCCCATCTAACTTCTCAAAAAAATATTTCCACTCCAAGTTGCCATATCCGGTTTCACTTCTTAACGATCCCAAAACACAAACGCTGTCTTGCGAAGCGATTAAACTCACAAACAATCTTTCTCTACACATTACCTTGCTTGCATCCCCCTTTACCCTAAACACTACCAATCCATTTACAAGATCCTATCATTCACCTCTACTACAACTTAAATTTTCAATACTCCAGCATCTTACACTACCATCATAAAATTCATCATCAGACATAACTCATAAGAAAGAAAACATTTCCCCAATTACCAATCCAGCCACTCAACTTTCACCCCTGTTCTCACAACCACCCATAATTCACTATTCTGAACTTATTCATACCCAATCGTATATGCAATAGCCACATCGTACAGTTCACCCAAGTATTCTCCTACTTAACACTCCCAAATTCCGCATTTAACCGCTGCTGCATCACGAACCGCTTCACAAGATATTACCTCATTTCACTTAACCAAAGGAACGCCCGGGCCAAAGCGCCCGCCGCCGCCCGTTCGCGCGGCATAAGGCCCGTCCCACATGCTGCCATAAATTCCCTCACCCCTCTAGCAGACCCTGTTCTCTTACTAATTTCAAAATCCTTATGTTCCAATTGTTCCTCCTTCTTATTTTTAGGTCGGTGTTTTACTTCTCTCCGAGCCCTTCTTTTCCTTTTCTGCGACCCACTTTCACCCACAACCTCCGGCCCTGTGTACCCCCTCTCTGCTTCTCTGCGATTAATTTTACCCTCAGCACCCGCCATCGTCATTACCGTACACTCGAGCCTTGATTGCTGTACCTCTATTCTCTTTTCCGGTACACTCCTATTTTATCCCTTATTGGACTATCCCCTCGCCCCCTACCTTGTTTAACAATCTCGTCTTGCTCGAGCTCGGTACGTAGTTTTTCCGCCACTTCAGAAATTTTATCGCTCACAGTTTCAATTCCCTCCTCGTCCTCCGGGTTGATGACTAACAACTCCATTTCCCTAGTAGGGAGGACATTATCCGTGCACCTGTCTCCCCTCACACGCCTACTCGCTTCCTCCTCCACAGGCAGTTCCTCCCAAGAATTGACTATTGGATGGTCCAACTCACCCTCTATGTCCCCTCCTACCCCGTAACACTCGATCACCTCAAGTGACTCTGATAACGTTTGTGCTTTCTGTCCAGCCACGGGCCCCCATGCACCTTTCTCTTCAACGTCCGGCTTCACGCCCTCACCCACAATATCGTCATTCATCAATTCTTCATATTGTATTTCGTCATTAATCAGTCTCTCATTGGGCATGCTGGTCACATCAGGTTCTATATAACTGAGAACCTCTTCATGATATGTCCCCAACAAGCGAAGTGGCAGGTTTGTGTTCAGTGTGAAATCTTCACTCGGGGATGCTGACCCCTTTACACCCGGGTTTTCGATCGCGCAACCATTCACATGCGTCTCCCCGGGGTGTGTGCCCGGAGTATACCCTCCAGCGTGGTACTCCTGATGCATCCCTTCTGCCGTCATTTTAGACTGAACCATCTGCCAACCCTCGCTTGCAGGCTGGGCATAACATGGATCCGTCCCTTGCATAATATTGACACTACAGTCTCTCACTATGGGTTGAGCACAACCGATATCTTCCCTTTTCATCTCATGCTTACATCCATAATTTGGGGTTTGCCAGGGTCTGTTCAGCCCTCACCCACTTTGTATCACCAAACCTCATGCCCTCTAGTTTCACCCATCCCATTTCACCATCCAATAACACTTTAAACGGCCCTTTCCATCTCATACTGTTGGCCCCCTTCCCAGTTACACGGAGCATCACCCATTCGGAGTCGGACGCCGTAGATCCAGCCAAGTCTGCCCTCCCTATATTTGGAAAGCTAGACAAGTTGTCACCTACCCCAACCCCGCCCACGTTCACCTCTCGTGCATGTACCCCCATCTGAATTATATGGGACACTAATCTGGTAAGCTTCTCAATCAGAGCCTCCATACGAATGAAGTGCTCCATGTATCCTGCGTGAACCATCATGGCCTCACCCTGAACATCCATGCCCAAGTACAGATACCACTTTAATTATACCCCCCCGCACCAATCCATGTGCTCTTCTAACGTCTCACTCTACACAGAACCACGCCTTTGACATAGCAATACGTCACTAACAATTAACACTTCAAATTCTCCACTCATAGGCAAAACGAACGCGGACTCAGGTTGACCTCACTAATCCGGAAATTCCGGATGTTTAGTCCCTGTTCAGGCGCTAGTGTAACCTCCACACCTCCACAATATGTAATGTGTCTACGCCTACTCAAGAAGTGCAGTGTGAGAGTGTGGCGCTAAGGGTTCGGGACCAAACATGTGAGATCGACTCTGAGACCGTATTTCCATATTATCATCATAACATTTATTACACAATTCAACATGTACATTAAGATCCTATTTCAACAAGGTATTGCTCAATATTTTAATCAGGGGCCCCGTTATAAGACTAATTAACATGCAACATAGAGTTTTAGCATATATGAACCTTGGAACAAATAAACGCCCACGTTGTACCTGTGTGTGCATTCAAAATGCTACAGAGGGCCTGATTAACCTTGACCTTAAAGGGCACATTTAACCGAGAACGATAAACTGGGAGATCGGTACCGCGACCCCGAAATCTGGTGCCACAAAGTACGCTTACCGCGTGCGTACCTCCTTTTTACGGCTAAAGGGGGGGAGGTACCATAACCCCTCATGGCGAACACGAATACCTCTCTCCCAACAGCCCGCGTTGAGCCGCCAACATCAACACGATGAGCTCTGCGCGTTGCTCTGCTACGGAGCGGTGGCTACAAGAACTTGGCGCTCGTTTATGTTGCCTTCAAGGCAGGTCTCTCTCTCATGCATAGATCCAACACAGGCACAAACGTGCACGGCAATGGTAAAACAAAATTCCATAGATTTTCCATTACAACGTCTTAATGAACTATTTTTCTTTCCAACACTATAAACTATGCACCACTTTAATTCACTAAGGCTGTCACTGTGCGAAATCGATTCGCTATAAAATCGAGAGTCTGAATTCCCGCCGATGTCAACGATGGGAGGCTCGTACGCACTGTGAAAATTCTATTCTCCCTGGTGCAAGACTTTCAAAACCATTACATAGTTGAAAACAAACTTAAACATCTGACTTAGCTGGCTAAACATTCGCAAAGCAATTCTGCCGCCCCATAATGGCGATGCGTCGCTCCGCTTAGTCGGAAATCGAAGCACAGAAGAAAAAACCATAATAAAAATAACAATCTCTTTCTAACAAAGCAAAAACACAAGACGAACACATTACGACACAATACTGTATATAACGACGACAACAATTCATACTACAACACAGACGCACTCATCTCCGACGATCACAACGGTTGCTCAAAACAACAACAAACACTCTTCAAAATACGCACACGCAACACACACACACAACAATTCTTCCTATTACAATGACAATACAATTACCATAACGAAACAATTAATCTCTATAGTGAATAACTTCGGCAAATAATAAAAACAAAATACGCGATAATCACCTTCTACCTCCTTCACAAACGAAATTGCCCACGCACCCCCCCCCCCTCTCGTCGGACACACGTAACGAAGCTTAATAGGACATTACAAATGCAACAAAGTTCATGTAACTGCATTAGCTCATTCTCGCCAGACTGACAACTTCCATTTGCAATTGCCAGTGATGCTTACGCAATAAATGATATCAGTGTTTCAAAACTAGGCATGTACGGCCATCTGGTGGTGTAATTTAAATTCACCATTGCGTGTAGAAGACGGGAAGTCAAAGGACAGTACTAGCTAATAAATCATTCACATGATCATATTGTTTTCAAAATATGCCAAAAATTGATGAGTACATGAAGACCAAATCCAACAAAAGAATTAAATATGTAACAGATAAATACATAAAAAATATCAAAACGCTGTTCTTTAAATATGACAGTGATTCAACTCTGTATTAATAGGCATCGAAATCCAATTAAAAGCCTCCCAAAATGCTGGGTATTATTTACTCTGTATAATATAATTCCATTCATGAAGCTACTGTGAATGAGTAGCAAGATAAGTTTTTTTATTTTTCATTATATTATACAAGAGCATTTCATAAGTTTAGAAACTTTTTAAAAGCATTGACAGCCTTTCTAAATTTGTGAAACCGATTCATATTTTTGCTTATTTTTTTCTGACAAGAAAATTATTTGATTAAAATAATAAAAATCATCATTTCAAGGGTTTATACCAGTAGTATGGAAATTATTTTTTACTCTAATTTTCGACATTTTCACAAAGAAAAAAAATTAAGAAACAGATTCATGTCTGTATGATGTTAACTTTCTAAACGTATGAAATGCTCTTGTAATTAAATAGTTGAATTTTGGAATAAAATAAAATAAAATAAACAAAAATAAAATAATTTAATAAAAATTTAATAATGTAACAACAACAGAAAATAACCCACCAGATAAACTGGAAGGCCAAGCCCCCTCTGTTGCCACCCAACAGGCCAAAGGCCCAAAACTGGATTATTAAAGATACAAGTAAAAGAGAAGTAACGTAATTAAAAAAAAGAACAATAAAATACAGAAAAACACAATTTTATTTATACAGATTAATGCAAATATAATAATAATTACACGGATAAAATAATAATAATAATTAATAATAATAATAAATAAGCAATGACGGATAAGTATCCGATTTGACCAAGTCTTATTATGGGAGTTTAGGACATTGTTGTTATGTAAATCCATAATGCTGCATGCTTCGTCCATAACTTGCTTCCTAAAAAAGTAATAAAAAGAGGAGCTACCTTCCACACAATTGTAAAAATTGAAATCACCAAGGAGCATGTATTTGCCATCTTCATGGTGCAGCCTATAACCAATTATGTTATTAATAAAAGCCTTGAAGACTGAATTGGTTATCCCATGGGGAATATAAATATTAAATACCGTAAATCCTCTACTATAATGGAAATTTTTTTGGCCTAAAAAAGCACCTAAATTTGCTGGGTCGTCTTATACAAAAGGATAAATATCAGCCCTCCAACGACGACTGCAGCCGGAGGAAGTTTTGTCCGGAAGGAATTTTGTCCTGATGAAATTACCGTATAATATACATTAAATATATTGCATATACAGTGTCCAATTCATTATACAATAAATTAATTCACTTTTCATTTGAATTTCTCGTCGCCAACATCTAATACAAAAATAACGCCTCCCAAAGATCGCTACTTTCAAATAGGCCTACTTCCAAACTGCCTTGAACCAAAGCCTGGAAGAAAGCTTATGCAGTCAATTTATGAAAAATGTTAAACTGAATAAAGATTACTTGTTTTTTTATTAAGAAAATTTATGTACTGTTGTGTTTTTTTGTCGATGTGCGAGTGAGAAACTTTCCCTGTCAATGTAGGGCTATAAACTTCCAAACTGCCTCAAAAACAGCAACTCCCAGAGATCACTACTTCCAAACTGCCTCGAACCAAAGCCTAGAAGAAAGCTTATGCAGTGAAAATATTAAGCTGAATAAAGATTACTTGTTTTTTTTTGATTAAGAAAATTGATATAAAGTCGATGTGTGAGTGAGAAAGCTTTCCGTATCAATGTAAGGCTATAAACTTCCAATGGTTTTAATGGGGCGAAGGTCCCAAAAATGAATTGAATTTTGGTGAATTTAAACTTAAAAAGATTTTTTTTCTATATACTTTTGCACATTTTATTTCTCGCGAGGAGTCAAAAATGGGGATCGCATTATACAAGAGGATAGCATTTTTGCTGGTTTTTTGGGCCGAAAAAGTGGAATCGCATTATACAAGGGATAGCATTATAGTAGAGGATTTATGGTTAGTGCAAATATTTCTTCAAGTTGTTTATATTGCCTGTTAACTCCATACAAGAAAGCAGACAGTCGATCAAGTTCGATGAATATTCAAAATCCACCAGAGAGACGTTTATCAATATGCCGCCTCCACATTTACCTAACTTCGATCTTTTCTACGTATAGTATGGTGCTTCTCGACTAACAGAAAATTGGAAAAAGATGAATTCAACCACGTCTCGGTCAAACAATATATCTGAAAGTCTGAGTGTAATAATTGCTCGTGCACATTAGGAATTTTTATACTAAGACCCTGTACATTCTGATAATATATATTCATTTCCCTTGTGTTTGATAGTATCCAAAGAAGACGCATCAGATTTATCTCCTTGATAATTAAATTACTACGATTTGTATAATTTTCCAAAAAATTCGAAGGTCAAGAATGCTCCAGGGGGCCACGTATCAGGAGTTTAGAAACCTGAAAATAAATCGTCAGGAATATTAATATAAAATTAATTAATAATAAATAATAATTGTGTATTAGCATTCTGGTAGGATTCAAATAATAATATTAATAAGAAAATAGTAAATATACAGGGTGATTCTAAAAGGTCATGCCAAAATGAAAAGGCAGGTAGAGAGTGAAATTCTGAGCAAAAAAGTCTAGTTGCATTTTTCGATCTGAGGCTCCGTTAAAAAGTTATAGCGCTTTAAAATTTCGTGACGTCACTTCTGGAAATTTATCTTGGTATTCCTTACTGATACCGAACTTTAAAGCGCTATAACTTTTTAACGGAGCCTCGGATCGAAAAGCGCGACTAGACTTTTTTGCTCAGAATTTCACCCTTTGCCTGCCTTTTCATTTTGGCACAACCTTTTAGAATCACCCTGGTCGATACTGATACCAATATTCCTTACCGATACTGAACTTTAAAGCGCTACAACTTCTTAACGGAGCCTCAGATCGAAAAACGCGACGAGACATTTTTGCTCGGAATTTCACCCTCTACCTGCCTTTCCATTTTGGCACGACCTGTTAGAATCACCCTGTATAAACTCCATCCTAACTTTGCCTGAAATGTAAACAAATGTAAACTTGCAGTTTCGTTGACTGATTCAGCCTTGCAACTTGTGTGTCTCAAGGCATACATGAAAATGTAGTTCACAAAACAATACTGGAAAACTGACAACTATAACAATCAGTTCTAAATAAGACTTAAAACATTTCATGATATCTACACAAAATTGTTCAATTTTTAAATAAATGCTGGAAAAAGAAGTCAAAAACTCTTCTGGAAGACAGAGCAGGACCTACATAATCCCTATAAAGTATTAAGAGATTAAGTTGGTTGTACAGGAAAGAAAACCTCTGCCTTGTTTGTATTTGATACGAAAGCAAAATATAAACATTCTTTTTTTATTTTTTTATTTAAAATCTGCATGAAAAATGACTAATTCATAAATCTTCTATGTACCGTATTTTTTCTAATATAAGCCGCGGCTCTAAACCCAAAAAAATCGAAAATTTTAGAAGTGCAGCCAAAAGTGAGTGCGGCCTGGAAAAAAAAAAAAATTCTGAATTAAAAAATCATTATCAGTAATTTTGGATAGAACAAAAAAAAAGATCGAACTACTTCGTTTTAGCGTCCCATAGTATATTACATAATAATTTAGATAGTATTTTTATTATTTATATAACTATCTAGTTTATTTTTATATACTTAATGAAACTTTTATAATTTTATTAATGAAATGTATAAATAATTACAGTAATTTCATTTTAATGAGCGAGTAGAACTTTTATTTCATCAGAGGCGGCCATGGTTCTATCAACGAAATGATGACCAGTACCACGATAGAGCATTCTCTGACATCACAACACCTTGGAGTGGAGTGGGCTTGAAGGAATCGCCGATAAATAAAAGCGATAATAATTTATGAATGAAAATATGTGACTGGTTAATTATTGTTCTGAAGGGTTAATTTCACCATTAGAAAATGATTGAACAAAGGCTGGAAAATTTAAAGCCATGAACTCAAATCCACCGTATTTTTATCGGATAATTTTTTACCGATCAGCGATCGATTTACCTTTTCAAAATGTATAAAATGTAGCAGAATTTTCGTATAAAAAGATAGGAAGCAAATATAAGAGAAAATAAGTATAATATGAACGGATTGTATTGGCTATCGACCAAAAATTATTCCGCTATTAAAAAAAATACTCTTCTACAACTGTGAAATCGGGAGGAATTTTTTTTTTTTTTTGGTGGGGGAATGGGGTAATCTTTTATTAATAGAAGAAAGAAATTGAACTCTATTTATCGTAAAAGACAATTGTACTTATTTATACAAAATTTATAGTAAAATAAAGTAGAATTATTGTTCGCTTTTTTTTATATTAGTAACGGGGGCCCCCCCCTCCCTCCCCAACTGAATAACATCAATAACAGGAGTAGCGTCAATAACGTCGTCATAAGCATAATGATTTTTGGTCGATAGTCAATACATATGTATAGATCTATATTTGATCGATAGTCAATACATATTTTATATTTGCTTCCTATCTTTTAATAGGAAACTTCTATTATATTTTATACGAGGGTTGGGGCATAAGTCATGGCAACTATTTTTTTTTTTTTTCCAGAGCTAAGGGTTGGTATCATAAAATGTCATATGTCTCAAGGAAGCTGTAACTGCTAGTATGTTTCCACAACATTAGATGGCTCCATGAGTTCCTGATGTTGTGCAGAGAGCAATGTTAAATCAGTTCTCAGTCAACCGCCGTGCAAGGTGGATGTAACCAGAGTTGAACAACGCTCGTATATCAAAATAGCCGTTCTCTATTTTGATTTCTGTTCCTTATTCTGGAAAATGAAATCTGTAATCATGTTCCAGAATAAATTTTCCAGAAATATGAAACATTACAGGCTTCATGATTCCAGAACATGAAACCTGTAATGTTGTCAACTACCTTAATAAACATGAGAAGCAAAGTGTTGGCGTGTTGTTAAATGTCCATACCTTGTTGTTTCATCCGTATATTTCACGTTTTCCACCCATGCTTGAATTCTCATAAAAAAAAATAGTTGCCATGTCTTATGCCCCAACCCTCGTACTTTTTGAAAAGGTAAATCGATCGTAGATGGGCAAACATTATCCGATAAAAACCCGGTGGATTTGAGTTCATGGCTTTAAATTAACCAGCTTTTGTTGAATCATTTTCTAACAACTTAATTAATATTCTAAGCCTTCAGTACAATAATTAACCAGTCGCATATATTTTCATTCATAAATTATTATGAAATTCATGTGTTATAGGTATTGCTGGCGATAGTCGACGATTCCTTCAAGCCCACTCTACTCCAAGGTGTTGTGATGCATAGAATGCTCTATTGCGCTATTGGTCAACATTTCGTTGATAGAACCATGGCAGCCGCTGATGAAATAAGTTATACTCGCTCATTAAAATGAAATTACTGCAATTATTTACACATTTCATTAATAAATTTATAGAAATTTCATTAAATATCATTTATATAAAATCAGCGACAGTGGACGTTGTCACAACAAAGAAAAAATCTAACAATGGGTTATTTCCCGATTATACAAACTGGTGGGTTCGCTTCTAGTATAAAATATTTTAGAAGGTTATATAAATAATAAAACTATTTAAGAAACTGGGGGACACTAAAACGAAGTAGTTCGATCTTTTTGTAGACCCTAGAAGTTTGCAACCTAAAGTGAATTGCGGCCTTTAAACGGTTATTTTTTTGTTCCACCGTCAAATTTGTGGCTGCGGCCTAAAGTGAATGCAGCCAATATTCAAAAAAATATGGTATAAAAAGCACAATACAAGTATGTTTGTCCGGTTTTAAACTGCAACTTGGAAGTAAGTTATAATGTTGAAATTTAACACACTGCAGTGTAATACTACCACAATGATGGAAAAAATCTAAAACTGTAGATAACTCTCTTAAAAACGTACAAATTAATAATCTTTATATCTATATATACGAGGGGAGATCAAAAAGTAAGTTGCACTAACTCGCCGTAGGAGCGCGCTGTGTGTCGCAATCTTGGGCAAAGCGGAGAAAGGGACATTAACTGCGCAGACATCAGATAGGACGGTTGCTGTGGTTTCCTGTCATGTTTTGTGTGACTAGCGGGCTAAAAGCAATGGCGCGTCAACTGGATGTCCACTCCAAACTTGAGGTGTGAGCAGCAATCCGATTTCTATTGGCCAAATGGGTGAATTTCATGGACATTCATCGTGAAATCACTGCTGTATATGGAAATTGAGCGCCGGTGTGATTTTGTTGCACGATAACGCAACACCTCACAAGGCCCGCCAAACGTGCGAACTGCTGCAGCGATTCAAGTGGGAGGTTTGGCAACATCCTCCATACAATCCCGACTTAGCGCCATGCGACTTTCATCTTTTCGGTAAGCTCAAAACGGAACTCGGTGGACGACTATTTCGAAACGATGAGGAGGTGAAAGCGGCTGTCACCGTGTGGTTACAAAACGCTGGAGGAGATTTCTATGCATCCGGAATCGAAAAGTTGGTTGATCATTCAAATAAATGTTTAGGGTCTTTGGGGACTATGTGGAAAAGTGAACCTACATTGTATGCTGCTATAGCCGTGTTGCTTTTGTACAGGTGGTGTAATAAATGGCCATACTGTGGAAGTGCAACTTACTTTTTGATCTCCCCTCGTACATGAAATAGACTTGGTTTATGTTCGTTTGCTTGCATATGTGAACAATCAGTTCATGGTTTTTGCGTTAACAATTGGCTGGTCATGTTTATATGTTGCATCAGGAAGTTGATGGAATTAATATATGCTGAATCCGACGAAATAGACCGATACCACCTAATGATATAGCCTGGATGCTGAAACGGCATTACATTCAGTATGAAAAATTGGTGGAAATACGATTGTGGAAATACAATTCCCTAATGAGGTGATGTAACAATGTAATGATGTTTCAGCACCCATGCCTCATCCTTAGGTGGTGTTGAAAAGACAGGTGTGCACTGAAAAGTCACCTGACCATTTTAGTCCAAGCCACAATGTAATCTTCATTTTTTCCATCTTGGATATTACCAATCAGTATTTTTTTCGTGTGTTAGAAACAATGAAGGTTACATTGTTGCTTTGACTAAGATCAGGTGACTTTTCACTATCAGGGCCTGTCTTTTTCGTCAGCTAGAAAATTATAAAGATCAACTGATTGTGTGAGAGGGAAATCCTTGCAGCTAAAACTGATACTGTCAATATAAACAACCACATTCAGGACATGATTCCATACACTCTGACTGGATACAACTCGATTGAAACGGTTACATGTTGATGAGCGATGCTGATGACATTGTAAACAGATTTCCTCAACTCTCTCAATCCATCTATGAATTATTTATTAATATAGACAGAAATAATTCAATACTCATAGGATCCTTTCTTTGATATTCTAAAATGTTAAGGATGCAATGTCGAATTTCCTTGGGCGAACCCAATTGGACACACAAAATTCCAGGGCGAGCTTTTTAAAGAACTCAATTAGTTTTTCCAAAGTGAATATATACTTTATTAAGGGCTTTTCTTTTATATTCAAATTCAGATATTGCAAAATTTCATGAAACAAAAGCCCGAGCAACGCCAGGCATATTCAGCTAGTTAATATCTAAAGCACAGGAACACGAACAAAACGGAACGCTCTCACTTAATGGACAACAATTCGTTGAATTATTATTATATGTATAATCAAGTGCAATTATCAATGCTTTTATATTGTTTATAAAAAAATGTTTGTATGTTTTTTTCATTGTATAACAAATCTTTTGTTGTCCATAAAGTAATTTTCGTGTATAGCATTTATAAAATATGCTACTTGACATTGAAAATGGAACACCATGAACATGTGCAAAAATCGGCAAACAGAAAGAGACAGCGATGAACAATAAGTGATGTTCATTACATCATGATGCACCTGTACAGTGAGCAACGACAACGTGTCATCAGTATGTTGTAGGACCACCGTGGCCGGCGATAAAGGCAGCAATACGTCTACATACAGAGTCAATGAGTATGCGGATTGCGTCCTGAGGCATGGATGTCCTTGTCAACTATTTACCAAAGTTCATCTTCTGAACGCACTGATGGCAGTTCCTGCAAGCGAAGTCCAATCACATACCAGACGTGTTCGGTTGGAGTGAGATCAGGAAAGACTGCTGGTCAAGGAAACACCTGGGTACCTTGCAAAGCATTTGGCTGATGCAAGCCGTGTGCGGTCGGGGATTATCCTGTTGGTAAATTGCATTGGGCACTCGCTGAAGGAAGGGTAGTGTCACCGGATGCAGCACCTCATCCATGTATTCTTGGGACATCGAGGTGCCATCAGTATGGACTAGAGGTGACCTGCTATTGCAGGAGATTGTACCCTAAACCATGATGCCTGTTGGCACGCCGCATTGTGTCGTTCCAGAGTTGCGGCCGGATTGGACCGGTCACTATGTTGGCGCCAAACCCTTACACGGCGACTGTCATTGCTGAAACGGAAGCGTGACTCGTTTGAGAACACCACCCTGCGCCATTCACTGTTCACGTGGCTCTTTCTTGACACCATTGCAAGCAAAGGTGTCTGTGACTTGGGGTCAATGGCATTCTTCTAATGGATGATGGGAGTGCAAGCTGCTGGCGACCAATCGACAATGCTCCTGAGCAATATAGGATCATCTAGAGTGTCCTAAACATGCTGACATCAAGAGGTCGACGGAAGTGGCCTGGGGGTTTGCCAAAGTTGCCGGTGGATACGTCTGTCCACACATGCTGACATTACTGGGGCTGCACCAGAACCTCTCAAACCAGCTTACATCGACTGTGTAAGACCAACCAATTCGATTGTACACATGAACGGATACAATGCACTGCTAAAGGGCTACTGCCCACTCAAACTTATTAAACCGCTTGTGCAGGTTCATCTTAACAGATAAATAACTAAACTAGCATCTGCTGCCACCCTCATAAACCTCCTGTTGCCATAATTGTTGAACCACAATTGACTTGGAAAACAGTACAAGTTCAGTTGGCACAAGACTTATCGGGAACTTCCGAAAAGGGATCGATCATGAGTAAGATCCCATCAGGTGACGGATTTAGAGAAGTACAGCCTCCTGTCACATTAAGACGAGCATCGATTTTTGTCATGTGACACAGGAATCTTCCCGTTCATCCGAGAGACGAGCTCTTGCCGGGCGTGAGTGAAAAAGACGAAGTCAAAGCTCCACAGGAACCAAAGGAACACGTAAGAAAAATGGAAAATTCTCATTTCTATCATCGGCCAGTCCGGGTGTTTTCTCAACTTAAATGCAAATACTCAAGAGAACACATTACTCATGTCATCCGAGAAACACTGGAGCATCGAACATTGCGAAGCCCCACGAGCGCGTTCTAATGTTCAACACGCCGAGCTCGTGTTTTGCACACAAACAAAGTATTAAAAACAACGGGAGATGAAAGTCCGCACACTAAGTGTAGCTCATAAAATAGCAGGACAATGATAGCTTACGACTTAAACACTAACAGACATCTTAACAATTATCTCTGAGGAACACCGCCATTAGCGATAAGAAAATATACATTTCATCCGAACGCCAACTTTTGCGTCCGCTCGCTTCCCTGCCGCACACGATAACAAAACAAAACTGCTATTCTCTTTGCAGTTTTTCCATGAATCGCCCCACTACAACAAAGCCTTCAGACGCCAAGATGCCATTGTTGCAGCATCGGAGGATCATTCATTCATTTGCAACAAAGAGGAGATATTTTTCCGAGCTCTCATCAACAACAATAAGTGTAAACAACTTAAAAAAAACAAAAACCAAAAGCAAAATCAGCAACAAATATGCAGTCGTTGTAAAAACAAAAACAGCACCTTACAGCGAATAACAAATTATCAAAATATCTATAAGCATATCTATACATACAGTATGCACTCCAGCGCAAACAGCCACACGCCAGGTACACATAACATCAGAACACACCCCCACACCCCAGACACACTGACCTCCAGTCAGGTACACCCCACCTAACCTCACAAGAACCACATTCTTCAGTCAACTAAACACCACGCAAAAGCCAGTGTGTGCAGCAGCAAGGGTTACCTTTTGCCCCTATCCAGCTTCCGGTAGTCCATCCGCGGTCGCCACCACATATTGTAGCGTCGCTCTTGTGGTGGCTCCACCTGCTCGTCTTTGATCACGGAGCTATCATCACTCCGGGAGTCTGTTAACTGGCGCAAGTCGTCATGATGAGCCACCTTACCTGTAACCTCAAACGGTACGGGAACCTCCGCTTCCTGTGGTTCATGCACCACCGGCGAA
>JAHWFO010022854.1:267003-293297 GCA_023313115.1 Rhysida immarginata
TGCTGCCCACCATAATCTGCCTTGTCTACTTATTTCGGTTCGGCTGTCGTAACTTCTCAATCCTCCTTGCCCTATCTGTTTCACAAATTTCCTGCCTAATTTTTGCCATTTTGGCTACCACCGCTGATCGATACTCGTACATCAGTCCCCGCTTATCTGCCTCGCTGCAGGCCTCGGAGAACTCCTCCAGCCACCACCTTGGAGCCATTGGATCCATCCCATATAATAAATACGCAGGGACCTCCCCCAGCATTTCATGATGCCTTGAGCGCAGTGGAACAGTGCGAAGCCCAGCACACTCCCCCATTCTGCAGGATGATTCTTGCACAACACTCAAATGGCCTTATAGAGCGACTTGTTACACCTCTCGGCCAGACCATTCGACGTTGGCCGGTAAGCGGTTGTTACCTTATGTCGCAACCCGAGGTCTGTGCACACCTTGGCGAAGACCTCTGACGTGAAGTCTGGCGGTCGCTTATGATTTGCTGGGGAATGCCATAACGGCAAACCATCAACTTCACAAAAGCTTCAGCCACCATGGTGGCGGTCTGATCAGACAGGGGCTGCCTCCACAAAACGTGTCAAGACATCGATTGCTACCAAAATATAGCAACTCCCTTGCGTAAACTTTTCCACTGGCTCCACGATGTCAATAACAACCTTCTTGAATGGGAACACTGTGCTCACACCTGGTTGCCATCGAGCTCGTGAAAAATCTTTTCGTTCTTGCTGACACACGATGCACATTTTTATTCATCTGGTCACATCTACCGCCATTCCACGCCAATAATAGGTCTTCTTGATACTATGCATTGTCGCACTAACACCACGATGCCCCCCCCCCCCCCAGCTTGCTTCCATGGGTTTGGTCGATAATTTCTTGTCGCAAGTTCTCTGGGACACAAACCTTCACTCTGGCCCCGGGGTGCTTTATGTGGTGTCAGACCAATACCCTCTGTACAATTTGACCAATCCCCCCTCCACGGTACCCCCGTGTCTCTTTAGTAATCTCGGCGAGTAAGCCCCCAATCTATGGGTCCCGCAACTGCTTCTGCCTCACCCGTTCCCACCAAGGGTCATCGTCCTGAATAACAATGACGGTGTCACACTGCCGCAACAGCATGTCTGGCACAGCATTCAACTTCCCAGCCATGTGTAGGTACGAGAGCTGGAACTCCTTCAACTTTAAAGCCCAGCGCAAAATGTGCTGGTTGGAGTCTTTCATAGGGTTGATAAACACCAATGGTTGGTGGTCGGTCACCACTACAGTTGGAGATCCCAGAATGATGTGCCAGAAATGCATCAAGGCACGGGCAATTGCCAGTGCTTCTCTTTCAATAGTGGCATAGGTAAGCTGTGCCGCCTTCAGCTTCAGGCTATATGTTATGAGACACAACACCCCATCCACCTCTTGCAGTAAAACAGCACCAATCGTATGCCCCGATGCATCTGTCACCAAGATGAATTGTTTCCCATAATCGGGAGTCCTCAGGACTGGCACCTCTGTCAAAACCTTCTTCACGAATTCCAAGGCCCGCTGGCATTCTGGTCCCCAGTGAAACCTCACCCCTTTCCTGGTGGATTTGTGATCGGAACCAGGGTGCCCAACAAGCCTATAGAAGTTCAAAGATTCTGAGATGCTCATAGCCTGCCAATTGGCACTTCAGTGACTTGATGATTAATCCTCATTCCCAGAATCTCTTGAACGCCCAACGAAGTACCTGCAGGTGGACACCAAGATGTCATTCAGGAATCACATCAATGACATCTTGATGTCCACCCCAGGACATTCCATATACATCAATGACATTCCACCCCATCCCTCCCGATCTTCTCTCGAAGAGTGGAAACCACATACTGCTGATCAATTGAAACTGCTCCATGGGGACTGGAAGGCATAGCACTCCCTCAGGGACTCGACCAGTGGAATTTTAAAGTATCCATTATTCAGGTCGAGCACTGAGAAAACGCTATGCCCCTGCAACTCCTCCAAAATGTCCTGGATGACTGGGGCGGGGAAATCCACTGGACTGGTGCGCACGTTGACCTGTCTCAGGTCCAGGGTCAGTCTCACCTCCCCAATCTTCTTGGGGACAACATGAACAGGCAAGTTCCATGGGCTAACACTGGTCTCGATTATGCCCGCCTGTTCAAGTTCAAGCAGCTTCGCCTTATGTGCCTCCTGGTATATGTACGGGATCTTGTACTGCCTCACAAACACAGAGCATGACTTATCAACTGTAATCTGCTTGAAAATTTTTCACCCCCTGCACACCAGTCACATCATTACTAAAGCAATCCCCAAATTCCTAGATAACACCCCGAATTGCACAGTCCTCATCAGGATCAAGAGCTCCAGTCTGCAAGCCCTCGATCAGGGTGCAAACTTCTATCACACATACTTGCCTCATTGGGCCTACCTAGCCCGGCGGCCATGCCATTGCAACCTGGCCACGTACAAAATGTACAATGACTGACATCGCCCATTCCTGCCAGGCTCACGTGCCCCCTTCAACCATACTGCTATCCCCGAGCCCAGCAATCCAGAAAGTTGCCGGACTAGCGAGACGCTGTTCGGGCGCAAAAAAACAGATGTGCAACCACGCAAGGGGGGGGGGGGGCATCAGGCGAACCTTAAACCAGAGCAAACCCCATGCGGAAGAGCAATGAGACTGGCTAGAGCGATGGAAAACAACAAATTAGACTGTGTATTTGAAGCAAAAGGGTGTTTTAATGCCGAAAACAAACCAAAGTCAAAGCCCCACAGGAACCAAAGGAACACAAAAGAGAAAAATGGAAAGTTCTCATTTCAATCATCAGCCAGTCCGGGTGTTTTCTCAACTTAAATGCAAATACTCAAGAGAACACATTACTCTTGTCGTGCGAGGAACATGGGAGCATCGAAATTTGCCAAGCCACCATGAGCGCGTTCTAACGTTCAACAAGCCAAGCTCATGTTTTCGCACAAACAAAGTATAAAAACAACAGGCAATGAAAGTCCGTACACTAAGTGTAGCTAATAAAATAACAGGATAATGATAGCTTCACGGCTTAAACACTAACAGACATCTTAACATTTATCTTGGAGAAACATCGCCATTAGCTATGATAAGAAAATATACATTTGATCCGAACACCAACTTTTGCATCCGCTCGCTTCCTTGCCGATAACAAAACAAAACAGCCGCTTTCTTTGCAGCTTTTCCATGAATCGCCCCACTACAACAAAGCCCTCAGATAGATTCCAAGATGACATTGTTGCAGCATTGGAGGATCGTTCATTCATTTGTAACAAATGGGAGATATTTTTCCGAGCTCTCATCAACAACAATAAATGTAAACAACTTAAAAAAAAACAAAGGCAAAATCAGCAACAAATATGCAGTCGTTGTAAAAACAAAAACAATGCCTTACAGCGAATAACAAATTATAAACAAACCTATACACACTGTATGCACATAACATCAGAACACACTCCCCACACTTTAGACACACTGACCTCTAGTCACAAAATAAATGCATAGTAAAATTTTGACATGTCAGACATCATTTTGAATCACCCTGTATATTCTTTATTGCCACATCTCTTAGAATATATACATCTCAAAAACTACTCAAAATGCCCATCTTTAATACGTACACAGCGCTTCAAACAGTCTGGCCACTTATCAGTGGCAGTTAGCACTACCTCCGAGGGTATCGTGTTGCACTTGTGAAGAGCGACTACTGCAACACTGTTTTCTCTCATGTTCCATTCCATTGGCAAATTTCCAATTCTGATAAAGCTTCCTCCTGCATTGCAAAACCAGAGTATATTCTTCATGTTTGTTAGCTGTATGAGTGACAGTGAAGTTGTCATACAAACAGATTTGATTTGTTGAAAAAACAAAAGCTGTAATACAGAGATAAACAAATGCAGTTCGTATAATGGTTTAGGCTGCAATCACAGTTCCCTTTGGGATATTACAATATAGACAATGAAAGTCAAATCTATGATGTTCACTCAAAACTCCGATTTCATTCCTCCAGACTTTGTTTCCAGTCCTCATTTTTGTAAACAAGCATGTTTTGCTAACAACTCCAGATTGAATTTATAGTTAATTAATATTAAGATTTTGTTTGTGTTGATGTTAACGTGAAGAAAAATGTAGAAAAGAAATGGGTCAATCCCTAATAATAATTGGCAGCTTTTGAAAGCATGGAAGATATAATGTTTGGGCAGTTCTAGTAAAAAGAAAATATGTCATTTTTAATTCAGTTTTCTTTTTTCAGTATTAGATACGGCTGGCCAAGAAGAATTCAGTGCAATGCGAGAACAATACATGAGAAAGGGTGATGGATTCCTCTTAGTGTATTCAGTTACAGATAAACAGAGCTACGAAAATATTCGAAACTTCCACACACAAATTTTACGTGTTAAGGATAGGTAAGAATCAGTTATAAAAATATAAATTCATAATTTATATATTAAAAATAAATTTGAACAATATAAAAAAAAATTGAACATTTGAGATTTCAACCTTTTATATTGAATCATCTGAAAATTCTAAATAATAATATTTCTTATAAATATTATCATTTTATCCCGAAGTTCGTTTTATATACCATAATTATTTTACTATAATGCAAAAAACTTTAGCCCAAAAAGCATTTATATTTGTGGGACCATATTATATGAGAGGATAACATTAGTGCTGCAACGACTGGAAGTGGGGAGGGGGGGGGGTTCAAACTACCATGTGTCTCAAAAGTCGCGTGCCATATGAAAAGTTTATGAATGTTGGCTTTATGTTCACATGATTTCACAAGCTTATCATTCATGTTCAAAATGTGCACCATGCACTCGAAAACAATGTCTCACGCGATCCAAATTTTCTTTAGTCATGCGTAAAAGTGTACCTGTTGCATCATGCTGGCTTGGTAATATCAGGGTGCCGGCGATGAAATTTGTCTGCAGCTTCTCGAGACGTTCTAACAAAGAACATCAGCTCTACACGTTCCGGTGTCAGCATTATTCCTCTACTTCACTATTTCACCTACAAAATCAAAGCAACCAGTTAATCCATTTGGCAGGTGACTTTTGAGACACATGGTATATTACTGTATAATATACACAGACTGCTCAATTGAAAGTGGACTACCTACCATAGTGCAACGAACAAGATTCGGGCAATAATTTGAAAATATTAGTTATAAAACTGCAAGATCATTTGTAGTTGAATTCAATTGGTGTCTTACCACGTGCTGAGGTAAAATGCTACCGTCAAAGCAGCTGAGCGATTTTCAACGTGGAGTAACCATAGGCTGCCACATCAGTGGCCAATGTGCAAGCCATAGGAACGACACTGAATCTGCCAAAGTTGATTGTGGGTGCTATTATCACGAGCCCGCATGCTAACCGATTTGCGAGTGAAAGGAAATATAGAGGACGCCACGGTTGCTCTACTATGGCTGCCGTGAGTGGTACAGAAATGTGCGTTGGTAAAGGAATAGATATCGTCGATTCAAGATAAATGAACGTAATTTTTCCGACAATTTCCTTCACAAAAATATTTGATTACGCAGGAGGAGAGGGTCGAAGATGTTTCGTAGAAGGAAAGGCGGTGGTGGATGTGAAACAAATCGTTACACGTTGTATTGTTAAACGAAAGCATGAAGCTATTTTCTCTGTCTCTACAAACATCCACGATCCAGTCTGTCATCATCTCCGCATGAAATTAACATTGTTGGGGAGGCTATAGCAAACAGAAGGATTTTCATGTGTATCTGCACATGAAAAGCTGGAAATTCCGGAAAATACAAGCATATAATTGGAACTTTTTCGGTTAAAGTCCAGAGTAGCTTCCCCTAATTTTCTCTGATGACATCGATCCGCTGCCTCGTCGCATTTATGCTCTGAATTAATTCTTTTGGGACGCCCGAGTGCCAAATGGCACTTTTACTCGTTTTTATAATATAGTCAGAAATAAAAATTTTTATCTTTTTAATCATTCAGTCTAAGAAAACGAAAATTAATGTATTCTATACAGTAAACCTTTCTCTATAATAATACAGTATAATTAGCTTAGAGAATGAATTATTGTATTTATTATAATTAATTTAAAATGAACAGGCATGGATGTTACAAACTAAACATCGATCTTGTATACCCATTACATACTTCATTTTAAAATATATTTAGTCTCTACTTAATAAAAACCTGCTTTTTAATGAAATTTCATAGCTTCCTTAATTGTTCCATACAAGTTTTTTTGCATAAATATATATAAAAAATTTTTTATCTTACCTTTACTTCATCCTTGTAATTTTAGTGCCCTCTTTGTTTTCGATTTCGTGAAGTTGAACTTTCGCGCCAAATTGTGAGATTGTTATTGCAGTTGGGTATAGGGAACTTTTTTTTATTTTAATCCTCAAGTCTAATTCTTTATTTTAAGTATAATGATAATTCATAAAATGAATTCAGTAAATAGAAATAAAGTAAAATGTAGGTGGATTCACAACAATAAGGTGTGACTGCCGCCATGATGACGTCATTTCAGAATGCATTCAGAAATCCCCCCCCCCCTCCTCCTCTACAGGGCCGCTCCAATGCTTAGAAGGTTGGAATGTAATTTTGTTTTTATCCGTTTATTGTTTACTTTATAAAGAATTGTTCACGTCACGTTAAGACTTATAATTTGGATGTGGACTAGTAAATACTAGTAAATGGACTAGTATATATGCATTTGGAATGTTTATATTATAGTTAGAAATTTTTGGTTAACGTTTCATTATTTTGCATGAATAATAAAACATCAATTGAACCAAAAAAATTGTTTTTTCGTTTATGCACCAAATTGTAATAAATGCTTTTAATTTTAAATTAAAATATATTGTAAAATTATATTTACAATATCCAAAATGATTGTAAATTTATTTAAAATTCGCACACAAATTCATTTTCAATTAGCTTCATTTGAAAACGTAAACAGTATTCATTTGTTTCTATATGAATTTTCATGTTTATAAACACATGTCATTGAATTTTATAAAAAAATAATACAAATTTTATAATAATAAATGAATATTTAATTTTATTTTAGCATATATGCAATTTACAAGCGCTATGATTTTTGTATAAAATGCACATAAAATCATATTCTCAAGAGCTCTCTGGTGGATAGAGGCGGGGCCTGGATTTTGATTGGTTATAGTTAGATCTACGCGATTACGTCAACTAGCATTAAATTACATCATGGCGCCAACTTCAAACCCCTGAAATCTCCACATAGTTATGAAAAAAAATTCATAACATTGATAATAAATAAAATTTCTTAATTATTTTTTAATTCTCTTACAGACATGAAATATTTCACATTTTCGGCCTAACTTACTAATTGGAAATAATTTTCGTTTTTTTTCTAAAAATTCATTAAAACAAGATTAATTTTTCTTTACTCATATTTGTATTTTTCAGAGTTATTTTTAAAAATAAATTATGCACATAACATAAAATATACCGTTTCTTATAGTGGCATAAACATCAATAAAAACTATGCAAAAAAAAATTCGCCATAAATAGATATACTTTGGCTAGAAAAAATTTTTGAATAAATTAGCGCAATTTTCCCGTTTTTGATCAAAATTTTCCCGTCCTAAAAGGGTTAATAAGCAAATGATTTATCATATTATAGAAATTATATTTTAAGAAATTTATGTGGGAAAAAAAAATCACAAAAGTCCCATGACTGTGTATGTTAAATGATGGGCAGCCATATTTCTCTATGATTGATCACGGGACTTTAGTGAATATTTTCTGCATAAATTTCTTAAAATATAATTTCTATAATATGATAAATCATTTACTTATTAATAAGATATGTTACAATAATAAATTCAGAGCATAAACGCGACAGGGCGGATCGATGGCAGCCGAGAAAATTAGGGGAAGCTACTCTGGACTTTTACCTCTCGTTTTCTCGCGTAATTTTCTTATAAGTTCTAAAAGAAGGCGAATCATTTACTTACTAGAGGTGAAACAGTAATAAATTTAAGGCCGAGAAAAAGGGGGCCTTTTAATTTGATCAACTTTTACATTTTTACTAATAGTTGTATCATTGAAGATCGTGGGGACTACTGCAGTCACTCCGCGTGCACTACCCTTCGGTCGGCTAACGTTCACAGCCCTTTTCATTCCCGCATTATCAGCCCGGGCGGGAGCGGGCAGGGGAGAAAATTCTTTCACACCCTAGAAGAAACATGCAACATAGAGAATTACAGGTAGAAATGTTCTTTTAAAATGCAAGGGGCAGATGTGAGTGTACTTTGGTTCTTGCTTCACAAATTTTAAAACACGGAGCCATGGTACCAATTCATTTGACCGACTGACATTTGACCGAACGGACATTCAACCGAACTGACATTTCACCGACGGACATATGACCGAACGGAAATTTAACCGACTGAGAAATGCCTGCATTTCCCCGACATTTGGACATTCGACGTAAAGAGATGTTCTCGATGATATAATTCATTTAATGCGAAAAAAATGTTTTCAGGAGGTTATTTCGTATAACAAATTTTTGAGACAAATCTGTTTAATTCTTTCTATTAAGCAAGCATATTGTATGAACCTATAAAATTATTCTTTTTTGTATGTCTTTTTAAATAAACGTTTGTTTTCATATCGTTAGGTAGGTTAAGATGGGAACCTGACTAAATGCAACTCGGGGTCTTGTATTATTTAATAATATCAAGTCTTTTCTAGTATGTCTTTTTAAATGAATATTTTACTTCTATAAGATGAGATACTCATTAGTGATGGGCAATATTTGATATTAGTATCATGGTATTAAAAGTTTATTCCATACACATCAGATTTCTGTTCTGCTTTATGAGGGGACGTAAAAATTCTTAATCGAATAGTATCAAATATGAAAATCAGCTGGTAATGGGTTGAGTATTTCTGACATTTTTCACTGTAGAGTTCATTTCAGAGTTTTTAATGATATGGACACTCTACCCAAATATGTGACATATATAGTGCATGGTGTAATTATGTAATTTAAAACATTAATGGGATTTCACTGCTGAAGGGTATTAGTGATAGGCGATTAGGGATGTGCGATATTCATTTGCCGTTAGTCGAACAGACTAATCGAACAAAATATTAGTAATCGGCGATTTTATTTGAATGGCTTGGAAATTTATTTGACTAAATTACACAAAACGACTAATTTTTTAAAGAAATTAACAGGCTGTCAAGCAAAACAATTTTGTAAAATTCCCTGATTTTTCCCGGTTGATCACGTAATTTTCCCTGATCACCAGCACAAAAAAAAATCTACTTTGATAGAATATCATTGACTAATATCATAGAATATCTTCAAATTTTTCGTTCCAATTTCTCATTTTTTTTCCTGACTTTGTAAAATTCTCTGATATTTTGTAAAATTCCCTGACTTTTCCCAGGGATGAGCTTTCGGATTGGTTTAATAATGGAAACAAAAAAAAAAAACGCCGAAATGAATCGAAATAATCGAATAAAAAAAATCCCATATAGTTACGACTATATCGAGTTGGAATTATTCGACTCTTTTAGTCGACTAAGGACCAAAATATCGCGATATTTATCGATATCGAAGAATATCGCACATCCCTAAGGGCGATACTTTAGTATCGCATATTTTAGAGTCATCGATACTGTCAGAATTTTTGCATTTGATACTATCCAATATTAGAATTTTTATGTCCCCTCATAAAGCAGAACAGAAATCTTATGTGTATGGAATAAACTTTTAATACCACGATACTAATATCAAATATTGCCCATCACTAATGAGTATCTCATTTTATAGAAATAAAATAGTCATTTAAAAAGACATACAAGAAAATACTTGATATTATTAAATGAAACAAGACCCTGAGTTGCATTTTGTCTGGTTCCCACTTTAACCCACGTAAATAGGCACTGAATTTTTAATAGGCAGTATTTTTAATACAAATAGGCTTATACACTGATTAAGTATTCAAATTCTGAAAATATTTAAGAATTGTTGTCTGGTGCATATTTGAAGTTATATCATTATTTAAGTAGTTTGAAAATTCAATAAACTGTCAAAAATATCGTCTGGTACATTTATTAGTTGTGTACAGATGGTTTTTTAGAGTTTCAAAGGAGCTTTTAATTTGCGAGATGTTGCTTTGAATGTCGTATTTTCCAATTTCTCGTCATTGTCATCTTCATGTTCTTCTTCGCCGCCATCTTTGATAAGATCGCAAATTTCGTTATCGTTTAACGTCGATGAAGTTAAAACTTGCACATCAATATTAACAAACTTGGAGAATTTAGATTGAAAATTCAGCTTACTTTTCAGGATTTCCCACTCTTCAAATCTTTCAAATTCGCTATCATCATCTTCAGCTGACTGCAAGTTCAGTTTCTCTTTCGTTTGCATAGTACGAAAGAAGTACGACCTCTTTCTAGGCTCTCTATTTGCATTATTTATGGCGCCCTCTGTTGGTGACGGCAGAAACTAGTCCAGTTAATCATCGATCACGACGGCGATAACATAGGCCAAATGAACAAAATGCAACCAGGCCGCTCACGCAAAAAATTTTCACTTTTTTAGTAAAATTTTTTACTACCAATTACAACTTCTAACTTCGTAAAATTTGAATTTCGTCATAATAACACTTCATAAAACTTAATTTATTGTATGGAAATTAAGAGGAGGGGGTCGGGATTTCAGAATTATTCGTAAAAACGAGGTTCTACTGTAATAAGATAGCACTCCTAGTCTATGCTTACACCATTTAATCTCAGGTGCACAAAAAAATAAATTCGCAAAAAAATACAACTTGCCTTACATCAACGATTACGCCAGCTTATACACTTGTTGCTTTCCACTATCTTATACCACTCATGTTGGTTTTGCTGCGGAACACCACAGGGCAGATCGATATCCTTCACTCGCAAATACAGACTGAAGCGGTTGGTACAGCTGAACAACGGTAGCAGGACTTACAGTAGGCAACGGGAACAACTGTTCGGGTCCATAATGATTCGTCGGGAGGTCCATGTCTTAGGGTGCACTGGTCGGGCTGCTGCCCACAGGCCTAGCATCATCCCTGTAAATGCCAGCGTCATGTGGCCTGGTGTAAAGAGCTACAGTCTTGGTTGATGGACCGCTGGAAAAGCATCATGTGGAGTGAGGAGTCACGCTTCACACTCTATCGATTGGATGGGCATGCATGGGTGTGGCATTTGCCTGGGGAGCGGCTGCTGGTGTGGTGATGTTCCACCTGGTTTGGACTTGGTGCACTTGTTACAATTGAGGGGAACATGGTATCCGCACAGTGTCTGGATGTTCTAGACAATCCCATGCTTCCTACGTTGTGGCAGCAGTTCAGTGAATGACTGTTTGTATTCCAGCATGACAATGCGGCGTGCCATATGGCCCGTTCAGTCAGCACTTGGTTTCCGGACTATAATGTTCAGGAACTTCAGTGACATGCCCAGAGTCTAGACCTCAACCCTATTGAACAACTTTGGGATGAATAGGCGCATCGAATTCGTGTGTGTCCGATGCGACCGGAAATGCACATCCAACTTCAGGCTTTGAAGGAGGGGTGGGCAAAAATACCAGTTTCTTGCTATCAGAAACTGATGGAGAGCATGATACCATCTGTTGATGCTGTGCTTAAGGCAAAAGGCCACAGTACGCGCTATTAGATATGCTGTAAATAAAGCGTCCGTTCCATACCACAAATGTCCACTTTCAATTGAGCAATCAGTGTACTTCGCAGTACATTGATTATACAGTGTATTAATTCACTTTTTATTTGAATTTCCTGTTACCAAAGCCTAATATATGTACAAAAATAACTTCTCAAAAACATGGCAATTTCAAAACTGCTTCGAACTGACAAACTTCAAATGAAATTAGTGTTTAAAATACATCACAGTACATTAATTATACAGTACACGTATACAGGGTGTAAATGGACGACGTTTCACAAATTTAAGGATATGTAGAGGATGATGTGGTGAACATTTTTTATTAATAAACCCATAGTCCCAAACGAAAAGCGACGGAGCCACACCTAGTTTGATGTCCTGGTTTGTCAAGCATTGAACTAGGCACGTTTACTACGATGTTCCCTGTCATTGCATCTTGTAGGCCTTATGCAGGCTGTCAGCTCGCAGGCTATTTTCAAATGGTACCGTCCGGATGCACAGCACATTCTCCAATCACATAATCTTGCATATCAGGTTGGTACGACATTCCCGTTGTTAGTTTGGAACATTCCGTATGGGCGAAGGTTTTTTGCACTCTGCGTTTTGTGCTGTATTAGTTCAGGAATGGACTTTACTGTGAGACAGGAAACAGTGAGAACTTCCGTACCCAATTATATACAGAACTGTTACTGGACTATTCCATTTCAGATCGCCAAAAATTATCTCAGTGTACACTTTGATCTGCTTATTATTATTGCTCCATCATACACGATCGCACAATCTTTAGCGTATCTGCAAAGAAGTAACTTCATGGAAGATGATTATACCTTCGTGGAATTTGCTAATATGCATTTGTGTTACGGGGAAGCTCATGGGAATGCTGCTGCAGCTCCACGGCTTGACACAAAACAGAGCATCAAACATGCTGTGGCTCCGTCGCTTTTCGTTTGGGTCTATGGGTTTATTAATAAAAAAAAATGTTCACCACATCATCCTCTACATATCCTTAAATTTGTGAAACGTCATCCATTTACACCCTGTATACAGGGTGCGTAAGGTATTTGAGGACAGATTCACGTCAAGAAAGAAAACGGATATAAGTCGAGATAATAACTTTATTATCGAAACATATCATGAGCATACGCAAGAAACCTTCTTGTTATATGGCTATTCAATGAATCCGCCTTCAGCTTCTATAGCTGCTTCAATGCGAGATTGAAACTGTCGACATGCGCAAATCAAATGGTCATTGTTCATATTGGTCATTACTCAAACAATGGTAGCTTTCAATTTATCTTTGGTGTTATGGGGGTGTTCATTGACCTCTCTCTCCACAACGCTCCATACGTAGTAGTCTAACGGATTCAGGTCAGGGGAGTTAGGAGGCCAAAGGTTAGAGGTTACGTGATCATGGAAGTTGTCGTCCATCCATTTCTGTGTCATCTTTGGCAAGAGACCTCATGGATGTTCTGGGATTGTCATCGATGGCCTGCTGCACTTGCTGAATAAATTCAGGTGTTCTGATGATGTCGGAGCGTGAGGCATGCTTTTTACGCTTTGCTACTGGTCCAACATTGCCATCTTCGGTCTCCAACTCCTTCCACACTTCGTGAACGAATGATCTAGCGACCTTTAGAAATCGTGATATCTCTAAATCGCTGTGCTCTGTCTTTATTGCCACGATTATTGCATGTCTCTTCATGATTTGTGTTACTTGATGGTCCGCCATTTTGCTTTCAGGAAACGGAAAGGACATACAATTTACTATAGCGCAGCAGTAGTCAAACGAAGGTGTGTCCTCAAATACCTTACGCACCCTGTACAATGGACACTTCATTATAGGGTCATTCCACGAGAAATCAACCAATTTGGAAATAAATGGTTGCTAAACCATTTCAGATTTTTTTTATTTTTATACCATGATTAACTCTAATATTTAAAAGTACAAAACAATTTTTATTTAATTTTTATCTTCAGCCATCATTGTTTTTTGACATGGCAGGCAAAAAAAAGGCGTTTCAGGGATTTTGAAAAGTGGCTATTATTTCACTCCTGTATAAGATAAAAAGTTCTGGTTTCCAGTTTCGTAAAGAGGGCATCACAAGCGTTCAGAAAATATACAGACATGTTTGAAAGTCTTCCTCGATCCTCAATTTAATCGATCTTGAAATCGGCAATATTCACTAGCAAAATTCTCATTTTATTCATCTATTAAGATGATTGGGAAATGGTATTAAAAGTTGTGAATTTTTTTGTGAATACTATGGGTAGGGTAGTTATTACCTGTACAGAAAAAAATATTTGGATTTGGCACAGTTCCTCTTTTATTTGCACTCAAAGTTGGGAAATTTTCTGTTTTTGCTGATTTCAAGGTCAAATATCTCAAAAGGGGGACCAGGTAAAAGCTTTATTATTATTATTATTTATTACCAAGATACCTCTTCTAGTGCTCAACAAAACCTGTAAGTATCATTTTGGGTATCAAAAGGGTTTAGAAGTTACAGACCCCTCAAATATGTATAAAAATAATAAGTAGGTACTCGAAAATTCTGAATAAAATTGAAAAGCTTAAATCTTGAAGTGTTTGTTTCTTGTTAAAAAATAAATTTCTTCCTGTTATTTATAAGATATTTAAAGGTCAAATGACATGGATTTTGACATTTGATTTTATGGTGTCATATTAAAGAAGACAACAAAGAAAAAAATGTGTATATAGTAATTAATAACCATTTCCTTAATTTATTATTTTATTTTATTAATTTTAGGAGGACTTTTGCAAGGGAGCGCCGTAACATTTTACTTCGGTAATGTTCGTAAATTTTCTGGGACTGACGTTATGAATACTTTGGGGCGATCGGTATAACGTAAATGTGTAAAATTAGAAGTCAATATCTAGTTTCCCTCATCACTTTCATGCAAACAATCGAAATAATTTAAGTAACGTGAGGCCTCAAATATATTATCCATCAATTTATTCTAAATTTGCAGATATATTTTGAAAATTTCAATACTGAAAAAAAAATTAATCTATCGTATATTTATAATGCAACAGCAGCAAAGGCGCGCTCAGTTTTCAAATGCATCGGTTTATTTCTCAAGATTAATTTGTCGGAATTAATGCATTAAAAAAAAGGCAGAAATACCTCATTTAAATTGAATTTGCGAAAGCAGCAAATTTTTTAAATCTGAATCTTTCCCAATCATGGGCAAAAATGTGCGTATTTTTCCTCACTTAAAATTGCCTAAGATCCAGCAAGCAAGAAGACAAAAATACGGTGTTAAAACTATCTACACATTCCACTTAATAATTTAAATGCACAGCTTTAACTTCATTACGTATGAACAGAATAATAAACTATTTATCGAAAATAATAATAAAACTAGTAGGCCCCACACCTAATAAAGGTTGAAGAAAACTAATTATGGGGGGTGGGGGGGCTGGAGGAGGCACGGGAAATAGTTTGATGTCGAATATCTTTACATAAAATCTCTAAAATTTTTCTTGTAAAAAAAACGAAAACCTCTTGCTAAAAAAGTGTAAACCTCTAATCCACAAGGAGGAAAAAGGAGATATAAAATTGACAAAAATTAATATCAAAACTTTAATTATGTTTTATCTGAGCTTCGTCGGAGCCCATTTCTGCGAACGGCGGATTTCTTGCTAGCGGCCATCGACTCTTACACACACATGAAGCCCATTATTGTTTACGGTGTATTTTGTTTTATTCACATACATCTAAAACTTCTGTATGAGAAGTGACAAGAATTTTTATATACTTTATTTTTCTTTACTTGAAATTAGTTTGGGTAAAAGTGTTTTAGTGGTGTATGATCAACCTAAGTGAAGGCCTTTTTAAGCGCGCTTCATTTAATCGACTGAATATCATAATTAAAAATATAGAATTTATTGACTGTAAATTCCATTTTTATGCGAACTTCTGCAAATATTGTGATTAGTATTTTCAAATTTATGAAAAAGTTTGCTAAAATTCTATTCCTTTGATTTCGAAGCTGTCCTTCATTTTCGAATTGCAGCACATAAAAGCCGTCTGTCCATTGTCAAATGGTATGGTTCTGTTTGGAATTATTTTTTAAAAGAGATGCTCATTCCCGATTTCGTACAATCAATTCAAATAGAATGAAGAAAAATGATAGATAAATTATTCAGCTCCACTCTTTATAAACCCCTGGCTCAGCTGACTTCTCTATCTAGATCAGGGTCGTCCAAATCGTGCATGTCGCCTGCGTGCAACATAAAAAGCTCGCGGGCAAAGCCGAGGAAATAGTCCAAAATTCAGGAGGGGAGTGGGTATAGTTTTACCTTTGCAGTGTTGCCAGACTTTAGGGGGAGATTCCGTAAAATGAGGCATTATTTCTTTTGTTACTGATACTTGCTTGTTTTTCGTCTCTCATAACATGGCGCACATTCCGAAAAAGCATAAAATCACTGAACCAGTATTTAAACCGGAGTGGGAGAATTTGGTTTGTTTCTTTTCATTGTTCATGGATCGCCAACTATCGGCCGCCATAGCTGATATTCGGCAATCTTCGTAAATTGACATTAAAAATCCAATTTCCACATATTTAACCATTAATTTTAGGGAAACGAATTAAGACAAACTGCATCTAATGACACCATAAAATCAACACGTGAAAATTCCGTGTCAGTTGACCTTTAAATGTATTAGCCTGTATTAAAAGAAACGAATTTTTGAATTGATTGATTTATTTACTTCATGCTTTATAAATACAATTTATTAGGATACATGTATATTACGTTTAATGAAGAAATATCATTATCAGTTGTGCTTGTTATACAAAGTCATACTGATAAAAGATTAACCAATAATGCTATCAAACGGGAGGGGGGAGGGTATTTCTTTTTAAGTCTATTATGGACATTGTATGCCATGTGACTGATCATGTTAAAAAAGGGGGTGTGGTCACTCACAGGTTAATTAACAAAAGAATTTTTTTTTTATATTGATAGATTTTATCACAACATAAATGAATTCTTTATTTTGCCCTGGTCTTAAAAGTGCTTCCCTGCATTCACTCCTAATTGGATGATTGAAAACTTGATGTGTTATACACATTTCTTCTCTTATTGTACAGGCTATAATATTCAGAAGCTATAATATAGCATTATCTTTTCATTTTAATTCTTGTGATGTTTTAAAAAATATAATCATCATTTGTAAATGTCTAACATGTTTAATGCTAACTATAACATATTCCATGAGCAAGAAATTTCTATAAATCAGAACTGATCCAGAACCTGGTGATTCTGGTTTAGAAATTTGAATGCATTTCAGATGTGTGTTTTTTAAAAAAACTAACAACATTTAAAAGTAGTTTAGATGAAGTCAACACAATGAAACTTTCAAAACCAACTAATTAAGTAATAAAAAGATATTACTTTTCTATTCCTTTTTTACCTTTCAGTGCCGAGCACTGTTGTTAATAATTTTTGAATCTGTTTGAAATTCAGTTGAGCAGGGGATTGGCCTGCTGCAGCCTGGCTTGGTCTCCAAGTTATTAGTCAAGGGACAAACACAAATCCATGCCATCAGTGGGATTCGAACCCACGAGTCGCTAGTCTTGCGAGCGACAAGACGTGCAACTTAGCGCTAATAATTATCCTTATTCTATGTTGAGTAATTTGAGTTCTCAGCCATTTTACTTGGGTCATTTAATTATCAAATGTTTTTTATGCTTAAAATTTGATGAAATCATCTCAAATTAGAGTGATATTGCTTTTGTATTGAGTATATAATAATGAATAATCCTTAAGTGATAACAAATAAAATTAATAAACCTGATCTGTTTCGGTTTGTAACATCATGGGAGCCACACAAAGAAGGACGTCTCCTGTTTGCGATACAGCATCAACATTGGACCCAGGATTACGGAAAAGAGTTATATGGTCCAACAAAACAAAAATAAAGCAATGAGGATCTGATGTTCGATCATGGGTGTTGAATAAGAAAAATTTTATAATTATCCTTTTCTTATTCTTAATTACTCCAATGATGATGATAGAAATGGAAACGCTTCAACTTTTATTACACTTTATTTGGCGATTAAGGAGGATTCTGTATTATATCCTGAACTTCATCAGCATTAACAGATCCACATCTATTAATGTATTTACAATTTTATCAGTACTTACTTACTTACTTTTCAAACCCGCTTATCCGTTAGGGTCACAGGGGCAGCAGCCCTATGGAGGATCTCCAGCGATCGTGATCTTCCGCCATCAGGCGCATGTCCTCCCTGGTAATACCCAAGCGAATCGAACCCAGATTCTCCATGTAGTCTAGCCACCTGGTTCTAGGCCGACCCCTTGGTCTCTTACCCACCGGCTTGGAAAATAACAACTGCCTAGGAAGACCAGTTTGCGGCATCCGTATCACGTGGCCATACCAGCGCAACTGAGATCTCTCAATGTGGAGAAGTAGCGGCTCAACACCTAAAGATTCCCTTATTGTGCTGCTGTGCACTCTATTTAGTAGGGTAACACCTGCCACACCTCTTAGGAATCTCATTTCGGCCGCTTGTACCCGCGATCGCACTCTTTTGGTCATTACCCAAGCCTCATGACCATAGGTGAGAATGGGGACAAAGATAGATTTGAAGACTGAGAGCTTGGCTTTGTTACCCAGCTCGAATTTCGTTACTACGGATCGCCACAGTTCACGTCTGACACAGCTTGCTGCACCGATTCGAGCATCCAATTCTTTCTCCTGCCGTTCATCACTCGTGAATGCAATCCCCTAGATACTTGAATTTCTCCACCTGTCTCAATGAGGCTCCCCTAACATGGAGAGCGCACTGAGCAGGCTGTCTTGAAAGGACCAGACCCTCAGTTTTAGCCACACTGATCTTCATCCCAGCTTCTTCACATTTGGCTGCAAACCGGTCTAGTACATGCTGAAGGTTCGTGCGAGAAGACCCAAGGAGGACAAGGTCGTCAGCAAAGAGCAACCTCTCTACCAGGCTGTCACCCACACAAACACGCTCATCACCTCGGCTGCCCCTGTCTATCCAGTCCATAAAGATAATAAACAAGAGGGGCAACAGTACGCCCCCTTGGCGGAGTCCAACACCCACGGTGAACAGTCTTGACTTAATGCCATTTATCCGGACACACATCTCAGAGCTTTCGTACAGAGACATGATAGCAACCAGTAATTGCCCATCCACTCCATACTCTTGCAACACTTGCCAGAGCTTCTCCCGAGGAACTCTGTCATATGCTTTTTCGAGATCCACAAAACAAGCGTAGATTTTATCAGTACTTTATTATTATCGATAATGTTTTTTGTAAAGTATTTATTATTAAATTTTAGAAATTTAAATTTCTTTTTTTTCTTTATATTGTCTCATATATCTTCTATCTTGCATTAATTTCTAGAGATTCCTATCCCATGCTTTTAGTAGCAAATAAAATTGATTTGGTGCATCAACGTATAGTTTCAGAAGAAGTTGGAAGAGAACTTGCTGCTCAATTAAAGGTTTGAAGATTCTTCTACGAGTAATTTTCAGCAAAACGTAATGATATTTTTACTTTAACAAGTTTGTTCTTTTTTTCTTTTTAAGATATCTTATATTGAAACCAGTGCCAAAGATCCTCCCTTAAATGTTGATGCTGCCTTTCATGAAGTGGTTCGTATCATCAGGTCTGAATTAATTTTACCTACTTATAGCTTACATTATGTATAGGAATAGCTGGTAATCTAAATTTATTGTGACTTTCAAAAGCAGCAATAAACTCACTATTACTGTACGGGTAAGTGGAAAAAGAACCAAATTTCAGATCAAGAAGAATTTAAAGTACAACTCTCTTTACATATGATTTTCAAATTTCCTGAGGTGTTGGTGAAAACTTTCATTATTTAATAAAATTATTTCATCATGATTATTTATGTTCTATCATTCAAAAAGAAACCAGATCTATCTTCAAAATGACAATTGGATTTTAGACTAATATCCAAACTTTTATGCCCTGTTTTGTTTCACATCATTTTTGTGAATATTTGCTTTATTCACCTTGAGAATTACTTTGTTCAAAATGTTATCAGACCATTGTTGAGAACTAGCATTAAGATTTATTATTGTTAAGAAAACACGCGGTGCTGATGCCACTGTTTTGTTGTTGCCTTTTTAGTAATCGTTCCCTCTCTTCTTCTGTCTCTGTAGTAAATAAAAAATGCATAGAACCCTTTTTGAAAGTTCTCCCTTGAACAGTTCGCTTTATTACAATTCTATTCACATGGTTATGGGCCCAGCACGCTTCCACTACGCAAGCTAAGGTAGAGTTGTTCATTTAAACCTAACAGGAGCGACTTGTTTTCGAACGTTTTCGGCTTGGGCTGCTACCAAGATGGCTTCTATGCAACCACGTATGGAGTTAGAAAAGCTAGGAGAGAACAACTACAGAACTTGGAAGTTCAATATGCGGATGTTGCTGATCGACAAGGAACTTTGGTCATACGTCGATGGAAGTGCTGTGTTATGTGCTGATGCAACAGCCAGTGAACAGGCAAGTTTCCAAAGCAAGAGAGATAAAGCTTTTGCCACATTAGCATTGGGGATTAATCCAGATCAACAAATCCATATCGTTGATTGTACTTCTCCCAAAGAAGCGTGGGATACTCTAACTAATGTCTTTGAACCTAAATCCAGGCCACATATTTTGCAACTTAAGAAGCAATTCATTCCATCCGACTTGAGGAAAATGAAAGTATGTCTTCTTATCTCAATCGTTTAAAAATATGTAGTGATTTGCTTAAAGATGCTGGAAAAGAGGTACCAGACGAGGAATGAACTTTATGAAAGTATTGTCATGACTCTAGCCAACGTTGACGATTCCAAGTTCATGTCCTTGGAAATTAAAAAGGTTCTTCTCTTGGAGTTTGAAAGACGCTCAATGAAACAGGACATTCCCCAAAAAGAAGCTTTTAATGTGATCAAACCAGGTTCAACTCGTGACAAGAAAAATGTTCGATGTTTCAAATGTGGTCATTATGCTAATAAGTGCCCAAAAATTAATGTTTTGCCTAAGTCAGACAAAAACAAACAGACGTCGAAGGGAAAGGAATCGTCTAAAGGTAAAGACTCATTTCTTCTTTCTTTCAACTTGACAAATTGTGAAAATGATAAGTGGATTCTAGACAGTGGTGCTACACACCATGTATTAAATTGCCGCCAGTGGTTCCACACATTTCGAACAATTCCGAGTGAATCCATTCAAACGGGTGATGGATCAGTAAATTTTAATGAGCGATTGAGAGCAGAAGGTATTGGAGAAATTGAAATGGAATTTCAAGTTGGTCACAAAGTGAATCAATTAACTGTAAAAGATGTGTACTACGTTCCTAACGTACGTCGTAATCTATTATCAGTTGCTAGAATTGTAGAAAAAAGAAAGATTGTTACCTTTCAAGATGGAGTGGCAAAGATCAAGGCTGATCATCGCAGTAAGACAATTGTCGAAGCTCACAGAGAAAACAACCTCTACGTTGTCCAAGGTAATGTAGTGGTTAACTCGGCTATGGACTGTGAAGTGCAAGAAACAACTGTTGTTGATAGTGAGTTATGGCATAAACGTTTCTGCCACGTCAACTATCAGACTCTTCAAGCAATGGTTAAAAAACAACTTGTACACGGTTTAGAAGGCAAAATTCAAAGAACTAGCATATGTGAAGATTGTGAAATTGGTAAATCTACTAAAGCTCCATGTAAAAGGCTCAGAAATAGACAATTCAGTGATATTTTAGAGCTGACCCACTCCGACGTTTGTGGACCGATGCTAGTATTATCAGATGGAGGTTCTAGATATTTTATAACCTTCGTAGATAATTTTTCCAGGAAGATTACTGTCTACTGTATTAGAAATAAAGCAGAAGCAGTTGATTGTGTAAAAAAAAATACATCGCCAAGTCTGAGCGAAGTAAAGAGAAAAAATGCAAACGATTTCGAACTGACAACGGTTTGGAGTATTGTAACCAAACTCTATCCCAACTCTTCGAGCAACTGGGGATTGTGCACGAACGCACAAACGTCAGTACTCCTCAGATGAACGGAGTCGCGGAGCGAACCAATAGGACTTTGCTTGATCTAGCACGAGCATCTCTTCATTCAGCTAAACTAACACAAATTTTGGGCTGAAGCCGTTACTGCTGCGGCGTATGTACGAAACAGAGTTTTACATTCTACTACAAATGAAATTCCAGAAGGCATATGGGTCAAAAGAAAACTAAATGTTCGACATCTTTGGGCTTATGGTTGTTTGGCGTATGTACACATTCTGGCGGAACGGAGAAAGAAGCTTGACCATCGAGCTTATCCCGCCCTTTTAGTCGGTTACTCCTCTCAGACTAAGGAGTATAGACTATGGTGTCCAAAGCTCCAAGACGTTTTACAGAGCAAACACGTGAAGTTTGATGAAACTAAACTTGGATCTGAATGGACTCAAGAAGTTGAGATGGAACCATTTAGATTCAATCGCATATGGGTAGACTATTCCGAAAATAGTCGTCCGACTGATGGTGCTACCATTCCGGAGAAGACATCACCTCCAATCATATAAGAGAGTGATGACAGTTCATCAGTTGCTGATGTCCTAGATGATGGCCGGGTCGATACTGTTGTCACGTCCACAGAATCCATTGGACGACGCAAAAGAGGTCGACCACGAAAATCCAAAGTAGTGCGAAACCCCTACGGAAGGGCTGGTAAGCCCAAGGAACCAATTCAGCTCAACGTAGTGGAAGTCATCGAACCCGAGACTTATGAAGATGCAGTAGCTTCCCCACAAGCACATAAATGGAAGGAAGCAATAGATGAAGAATTGGACTGTCACCGCAAGCTTGGTACTTGCACAGTCGTTGACCTACCGCCAGCCAGGCAAGAGATGCATAGGTTGTCGTTGGGTATTTCGTGCTAAGAAAGACGCTGCAGGTAATGTTTCTCGTTATCGAGCTCGACTTGTTGCGGAAGGTTTTTCACAAAAACCAAATGACTATAAAAAAACTTATGCACCTGTTGCCAATATATATGTTTTTCGTATTTAAGTGTTCTTTTAAATTGGCACACTCGTCATTTTGACATAAAATGTGCTTACTTGAACAGTGAACTTAAAGAGGAACTGTACATGAGCATTCTGCCAGGCTGTGAAAAATGTCATGGGAAAGCTGTCCGTTTGCAAAAATCTATTTATGGGTTAAAACAATCAGATTATAATTGGCATTCAACCCTCAATGAATATTTAATCCAAATTGGTTTTAAACGATTGTTGTCATCAATTTGTGTTTATAGTTTGATTACGTTAACCATTAGTAGTGATATATGTTGATGATATTGCCATTTTTACTGATAAGGAGTCAACGATTCAATGGTTCTATAAAATGTTGAATGATAAATTTGAAGTTAAAGATCTTGGTCACGTTACATATTTGCTGGGTATGAAAGTATTTAAAGATACTGATGGTAATTTATTTTTCAACCTATCCTCATACATGAAGTCTACTCTAGAACGTTTTGGTATGTGGGATTGTAAACCGTCTGCTACCCCATCAGAACCAGGATTTGTGTTGTCACGAAGAGATTGCCCTATAGAAGATATGAAAAAAATTCCTTATCGGGAACTCATTGGCTCGTTAATGTTTTTAGCTTTGTCTACCAGACCTGATATTCTACATACAGTTAATAAACTGGCGCAATTTTCTTCCAATCCAGGGCAGAAACACTGGACAGCAGCAAAGCGTGTGCATCAGTATTTACACGGCACTATTGATTATTCCTTATGTTATTCTAAGGGTCCTATTAATTTAAGATTTTTCTCAGATGCCGATTGGGTGGATAACTTTGATGACCGTCATTCTTTTTCTGTGCTATGTGTGATGATTGGTAATAATGCTATTATTTGGAAATCATCAAAACAGAAATGTGTAACAACATCCACTATGGAAGAGCACTATGTTGCTTTGGCCAGTGCAGCTAAAGAAGTTAAATGGTTTGCGATGTTTATTTCTGAATTGCAATTAAGTCAATTTTTCCCAAAACCTTTTGTAGTGTTATGTGATAACAAATCAACTATTATGTTTTCTAATAATGAAATAGAAAATACAAAAACTAAGCATATTGATATTTCATACCATTTTGTACGTCAATTTATTGAAAACGACTTAATGCCATTATCTTACATTTCGTCTAAAGAAAATGTTGCTGATCTATTTACTAAAGGTTTGCAGAAGATAATGCATTCTAAACATGTAAAATTTCTAGGTCTCAAAATGAATTCAGCAAATGGGGGAAATTTGTGAATATTTGCTTTATTCATCTTGAGAATTATTTTATTCAAAATGTTATCAGACCATTGTTGACAACTAGAATTAAGATTTATTATTGTTAAGAAAACACGCGGTGCTGATGCCACTGTTTTGTTGTTGCCTTTTTAGTAATCGTTCCCTCTCTTCTTCTGTCTCTGTAGTAAATAAAAAATGCATAAAACCCTTTTTGAAAGTTCTCCCTTGAACAGCTCGCTTTATTACAATTCTATTCACAACTAAGCATATGTTAAATCTATGGCTGAAGATGAGCACAAGGTGCACTTACAGAGCCTAGTGTTGTCAACTTAATTTTTATTTTTTTCATTTATTAAGAAGAATGAATGGCAGCGAGCTCTTTTTCGTAATAACAGAGATATGATATTCCAAATTCTTCTGAGAGTGCTTGTAAAGTTCACTATCGTATTTCACAATTGTCAACCAATTCTTGTGTTAAAAAAAAAATATTCTCCAATTGGGTTTATTTTTTCTTTTTCTTTTATTTTGTATTTTATTTTGGAAATTCAACTCTAGTAAACTTCAACTTCTCTAAACATTCTTACTATTTCCTCTTCGTAAAAATTCGTTTTGGAGAGAGTGGATAAGAACACATTGGAAAACAATATAAAAGAAGAGTTACAGTAGGTGAATTCTTTCATTAATAAAAATCCTTACACAACAATAATTTATTCTGTCATTCAAGAAGAACACAAATTAGGCCTCACATGTTTTTTTTTCTTGACTGATTATTTATGACACCGTAACTTTTGGGTTATAATACACGTATTATGCGTAAAACAAGTTTAAATAATCATTGCTGCATAATAATAAAACCTGGAGAAGAAGACGTTGGAGGGGGGGGGGGGAGGTGTCAAAAGAACTTTGGGCTGACGAACTTCTATATTACCTTTGGTTTTTATTATACATTAAATACAATATACATTATATTTATTCACTTTATATTCCAAAAAGCAAATTTGGTGGATCTCTTCCGTTTTCCGTTCATAAAACCAGGGATACCAGATTTTCTCAGCAACTTTTCAAGATGGCTGCCGAGCTGAGATGTCTGTTAGTGGTGTTAACAGTTTTGTAGTGACTGTTATTCTGTGTGAACCCTGTAATAATAAAGTTCAAAAGTAAGGCAAATTACTTTGCCTTTAACTAGAGCTGACACAATAATAAATGCAATACATGAATGCAACCAGTCTTGGTGATATCAAAGAAGTCAGGGGATGCTATTCCGTAGTTTTACTAATGTTTGCTACCAATCGATCTTTATGAAGATGTTGGAACAAAACGTTTGAATTATCTAACAAATGGATGTCTATCAATCATTCATTTGCATGATAGAGGGTGTGTTTGTTTAATGCGACGAAAGCAACGAAATTAACATGACTGCATTTGTCTAGTCTCGTCAGACCGATTGCTTCCGTTTGCTATTGCCAGTGACACTGACGCAGTTACGCTTCGTCGCCCGACGAAGGTGACGAGCTAAATCCATTGTCACCTTCTGCGGGATTACTATAAAAGTAGGCGGTCGGCGTTTTAGCCAATGTTATTATTACAAACGAAAGAATTAGTTCTAACAGGACAGAACATTCGTACCAATCGGGTTTGGGATCATCTCGCAAACATAATTTAACGAAAATATTGCTTTATCATTTGGTTAATTACTGTGAGCATTAGAAGGCATATATCACTGTTGTCGATTGTCCACTTGAAAGCAGTCGCTCTCACAAAGTCGTTTGTAATCCTCAGGTTGACGACTTTCACGGCATCGTGATTCCTAGTGATGGCTAGTCGCTTTCGTCGCAATAAACAAACACACCTAGAGAGTACAAGAAAATACAATTTGAAAGCTTTTGTGAAAGCAGGAATTACCCCTCCTGTGGATGATTCAATCATGAGAGTTGAAGACTTGGAAGAACAAACGGTAATTAGGTCTAACAAAACACTCAGATGCAGACGATTCCAATTTTGAAGGAATTTAAATACATTTATTTCAGATAAAATGCAAGTTTAACTGTAAAAGTTTAACTATGATGAATAAATTCTATTATATGAACATTTATTTTGAATTTAAATTTAAAATGAGTTTAGTCTCCTTATAATGGGGAAAATCGTGAAATAATAAAAACAAAATAAAATTAAAGTCACCAATCTTGAAGAAACTTGGGAGATGAAAAAAAACTCAAGGATGTAGTCTATTGAAGATGTTGTTGATGGTAGAAATAAAACCAGTC
>JAHWFO010022854.1:308297-334961 GCA_023313115.1 Rhysida immarginata
TATTTTTAGCAAATATTCCCGATAATTTGTGGCAATAAAAATAACTATTATTCAATGTAATTTACCTCGTTTTCCTTATTTGTTTTAATTCATTAAAATTGAAATGTTTTGCATTTAATCTGACGCCTTTGTTATGTATTTTACTTGAAAACTAATTAGAATGGAAAATATCGCTTTTCATATCAATATAGCTTTAATGAAAATCGATTAAAGAAATATCGTTTTAATGGGAAATCGATTACCGAAATATCGTTTTTTTTTTCAATAATGCCCAACACTATCTTCAGCTCCCCTTAAATAATGTTATTAAACAAGGTTCTGATTAGTCATAGTTCTTAATTGTGACAGTTCTGATTAATCATTGTTCTGTTTTATCTGTGTTCTGATATGTCATTTTTCTGAATTGTGACAGTTCTGATTTGGCATAGTTCTGATTTATCAACGTTCTGATTAGTGATGTTCTGATTTGTCATGTTCTGAACTGTCATGGAACCAACTTTTTTACACATTGGCACCAATCAATCAATATGGGAATAGGTACAATAGCACGTGCTATTAATGGCAACATTGTTATACCCTCTTAAAAATTTTCAATGACTCGTCACGACGTGTCATGAATGAATATCACGGATAATTAATGATATTTATTTATTTTAATGTAATCCAATATGTCCATCCAGGGCCTGTATGGCTAGAGACAGATGAGTTGGGTCCCTGGATTAAAAATGCTGTATGATGGTCAAGCAGCCGGGGAATTTGTTTAGAAGCACTTGTACTAATGGTACCATATTGTGCCGTTGGAACTTCCATTGCTAAGATATGGCATGTAATACATCCAACAACTCGTAACAACGTATCATGAGTGAATATCACAAGTAATTAATGATATTGGGAATTAGTTTATTAGTACGTGTCGTAAAGGTATCGTTGGAACGTTCAGTGCTAAGTTATGACATGTAATATATCAAACAACTCATAACGTGTCATGAGTGAATATAAAGAGTAATTAATGATAGTGGGAATTGGTTTAGTATCACATGCTCTAATAGTATCATATGGTACCATTGGAACTTAAAGTACTAAGATATAGCATGTAATATATCAAACAACTCATAACGATGTGCCGTGAATGAATGTAATAAGTTGTGACGAAGCCCCCCCCCCCCCCCTCTAGATATAAATTTATCTACCAGAAATTGACAGAAATTGTAAGGGGCAGACTTGTCGAAGTTTGGGCGTGTCCAGAGGTGCAATGTATGAAAACAAAATTATAAACTTATCTAAAAGAAACACACTTTAATGCTCAAATTCTTGACCAAACCATAAATACATAAAGTATCAGAATAAGACTCAAAGTAACGCCTGCATAATAGATGATGGCACTGCTTATCAAAGTGAGGGGCCCCTCTAATATCCAGTGCATCCAATTAACATGTGCTCAAATATCAACGCTTATTATTTTACACCGCCAAAATATGCTTAAGAACATAGGACACCCGTTTCATGTCCGGTAAAGAGGGAGGTTACTCAGAGTCCTCATATACGGACTCTTATCTCGTCAATTGCGGGCTCTTGCTTCCTTGAGCAGACTGTCCTGTGCAGAAGATAAAGCTACAGACTTAATAGGCGAATGGCATCACCCGTCAGAAGCCACTGAAGCGTCTCAGAAGATGTCGCGTGGTTCCTTTTAGAACGCACCTACATATGCGAGGGGGAACCACTGAAACCCTCTCGAGTGACAACCATCGGCCGTGGTTTGTGCTGTAATTCAACAGGTATCCTGTACGCTGGCCTGGGCATAAGCCATTCAAAGCGCCAGCTGAAAATCAGGGATCCCTCCCCTGCCAGGACTATCTATACGGCTCAACAACATTAAGTGGCCCCCATGCACCACCCCCTGGGAAACGTACACTCCCTCTTTATGATAACCCAAACACGATACTACATTAACTTAACATTAATCAACAAAAACTCTACATAAACATTTCGCCCGGCACGAACAAGTCAGGCACAACAAAAGTCTAGTTCCCAGAGATTGCTAACAGGCGCCCTCACATGCACTTAGAACAAAACCGTTCCACCGGCCCACACTCAGTTTCAAACGTTGCTACATTCCAAAGGTGAATGTCTGCTGAAGATACTCCTTTGGTCGAACCACCCATGTTGTGTCAGAATTTAAAGGGTTCCAAAACACTCACCGTCTGCCGTCTTCTAATTGTAACGCATACTTGTACTGTCCATCCAGGCATCCGGCGGCCCATTCACGACAGCATTCGAAAGACACATCATTCACGATGTACACCAGGGCAAATACGTATGAAAAGTTCCACAAAACTAATTAAATTAACTATACATAAAACAACACATGATTCCGGAAGATAAAGTTGATTAACTTTAAATTAGTTATGCCATCTCAAATTAAACGTGAGATAATGGCAATAATGCGAACATGCTTCTGATGTTCTTTTTTTTACTGTTCTTCGCATACGTCTAAGAGAGCTCTCACTCCGTCATTTTCCACAACGAGGTCCTCACATCAACAACTTGAACTCAAAACATTCCTCCGTAACCAAGCTTAAAACAGTAAAAACTCAGGAGGCTGACGCTGTTTTTTCGGAAAACGAAAACCTCTGACAAAACAATGGTTCCTGGTTCGAATCCAGGTCACAGAATTTTTCCTTCCATTTTTCAATCAAAAAATTATGACCTGTGTTTGGAGACAATCTCCAGTTTTTAATAATTATTATTAAAACAATGTACCTCCAGCCAACACGATCTCTGCTGCAACGAACACATCTTTACAACAGCGATCGTTAAAACAAAAGGTAACAATAAACAATAAACGAGACATCGCAATAGGCAAAGTGCCGTATTATAACAAATAAAACAAGCATTTTAAAAAAATCATATTTTGCTCAATGTACATAACAAGAATAATATGAAAACCCAAAAACATAACAAATTTCGCAATTAGAGTGGGAACAACAAGGAGGCTATATTAGCCTTCCGCTGGGCTATATGTTAAACACTGACATGGAATGTCACAAAGTAGCAAGGGAATTAGCTTAGTAGTAAGTGTTCTAATGGTACCATATATTAGAATAACAAAAATTAAGCAAACACTGTGGAATGGAGCAAACAAAAAGGGAGGGAACCCCTAATCCATAAGGAGATTTGAAATACCGGATATGTATTTTGGCTACCAAGTAGCCATCTTCAGCGATGAGAGATGAAAGTCAAAAACAGTTTCCAATATGTTTCCTTTTTGATGTTATCTTGGAAACTTTCAATGCTAAGATATGGCTTGTAATATATCAACCAACTCCTTACGAATTGCTAGACCTATTGTTATTCGTTGCTATTGCCATTGCTGTTAATCCTAACAATATTCATAACTAATTACTGTTAGACAATTTATTAATTGCTACTAGCTAATCGCTTGCTTCAACACATAGATATTAACGTAGAAACGCTTTAGTAATAGAATATGAAGAATTAATAGGAGATTGCACAGAATGCTTCAGCAATTGAGGCTCACTTCATTTAACATTATGCAGGAATGCCTACAAGTTAAAGAACTTGCTTGTTCAAATATATAAAGAATTCTCTCCAATTAATCTTTCAGTTCTTCAAGTGTATTCGTTTACATTAGTCTCCCTTTACGTTAGTTTACTTAAATAGTAATTTACAATTCAGTTTTCATATTTATAAATTTTCTCTAAAGTGTTTTAAATTTTAAGGTTAATTCAAGGTATCTATGTATGATGTCTCAGTGCTATAACACGAAAATGTGCTCCTTTTACTTTTATCTGCTTTGGCAATAATATCATTCTTGGTTGTTGTTTTTTGTTAATTTTTACATTATTTTATAATACTTTAATGTCTATATTCGTTACTGTTGCGATTTCTCTTTTGTAATTTGCTAAATATTAAACAAAGCATACATTTAAAGACTTCAATTAACAAAAGTAGCCAAAATTTTATTCAGTCAATTTATTATTACAAAAGGTATATTCTATACAGTATTTTAAAGGTGTACAAATTTATGCAAACATTACTTAATTTAATTGATATAATTATTTCTATATCTGTGAATAATTAATATTTTTTATAAATAATTGATTATATAAAATTATGACATTGCATGTCAGTGTGTTGCACATGGATCCGACGAGAACGGGGTTCTAATTATAATTTAATAAATATAAGGATTGGGTATTATTATGATCGTATTTTTAATTAGTTGTGAGTGTTTAGTATCTCTCTTTATTTCGTAAACTGGGGTTAATAAATTTTGTTCTAAGTTCTAAATAAATATAGTAGTAAAATTTTATTTGTTTTATTTTAAGAGATTATTACATTTTGTGCTTTAAAATTCTGTCACTATAAAGTTGTTTGTTCGTTATAACTAATTGTTGACGATCACTGTTAACGTCGGAGGAATTCACCATTGTTATCAATGAATTTTTATTTCCTTATGGAGAAGTTCGGAGAAATGTTGTTAGTGATTATCAGGGTTCGCGCTTACTCGCAATTTACGCGTCAAATGGGCATTTTTGTGAAAATTTGATTCGTGATTTTTTGACCAGCGAGTCAAAATTGACTCATTAAATTTTAATTTATATCATCGGCCATATCCTTCTCACCATATTTTAACCTCACTTCATTTTGTCACGTGCCATCTTATTTAACTATAGAGGTTGTTGGTGCATGTAAAAATTTGGACGTTAAAAAAATTTAAAATTTGACTCTCATCATATGTAGTTTGACTCGCAATAGGGGTATTGTTACGTTGTTACGTGCTTTTGGAGTTCTGAATATAATTTTTTGTGTGTGTTGATGATGAGCGATCGCCAAAAACGGTCGAAGAAAAATTGCTGTAATGGTGAGAACACCGTAAAGTTCAAGAAAAGTATTATGCTGGATTCTTCGCTGCCAAGCGTTATTATAATTTGATTGATGAGGCGGACACAACCGGAACAAAACGTATTACAATCCGAATTTGCTGCAAAAATTAAGTTTTGCTGTTGTCCCCCTGGTTGTTGAGAGATACTTGGAGACTTGGTTACAGTCGGTCAGCCATCGAGTTTGTTCACTCGTGAAGACTGCAAGCCATGAGATGACATCTTGGTGAGTCTGTTCCATGTCACCTCAATGAAAGATACCTTTTGCTCAATGAAAGATACCGTGTATAATGTTGATTATTAACACTCAAGTTTAGAGATGTACAGAATTAATTAAAAGATTGTGCCTGATTGATGACGGAGTCATATAGTTTAGAACGCTGTACGATTTGGAGATCGCAAAGTTAATTCATACGTACTAATGAGAGTCGCTGACATTTATCACGAGTTGACATTAAAGAGTTGATAGTGGCATAAAAATGAGATAAATTCTTGTATGTTGTAATCATAGTTGTTAAGTAGAGGTGTAGCATGACCATAAGACAACGCATTGAAATTGATGCTGGAACCTATAGGCGCTCACCTAAGCCGGTGTAGTGTTTCGTGCTATTGCCAAGTGGGGGCGCGCACCAATTCGATTGCGTATAGAACTCACTCCGAGCACAATTATTGGTGAAGGTGTAAAAGCAACGCAGGGAAGGCACAAACACTTATAGATGCGCAAGGGTTACCGCGGTCCTCCCCTTATGCAAATAAATAATAAAAGGATCGTCCGACGCTAGACAGTGTTGGCGTTGGAAAGGGAAGCGTAATCTACATGTTTTGTGTCAGAACTGTTGCATAATATTAGCTCCTATAAGGAATCCGTTAGCATAATTAATAATATGCCTTATATGGTTATGCAGGCGCATTGATTGCGAAACCTCATTTGTATTTAGTGGGAAATAGTCTTAAATATTTTTGAATGACATAACCAATGTTAAAAGTCATAAACTGTCAATAATAACGGGGGATTAGTTTAAGCATTACTGAGAGAGCCCTCTGCGGTAGCCTTTAGTGTTAAATATAATTGTGCACATGAGTAGATGTTATTCTTAGTGGTTAATTATATGCATATATGGAAATTCAGATTCTATTTGCACATTCTTTAATATGTTTGAAATAAAGAGAGTACTACATTAATTTATTTTGTCACAGTAATTCTGTCAAAAACACCAAAATTTTACACCCTAGAATATCAGTCCCGAACCCTTGGCACCCATCTCACGCGACACTAGTTGTTGATACATTATAAGTGGGGGAGAGGCGTCACAAAATAATTTTTTCACAATTATCTCAAAACGTTTTTTAATTAATAAATAATAATAATAAATTATACCCCCAAAAAATTAAATTCAGTTAAAAAAATGTTTTGAACAATCAAACTTGATTATAATGACTAAATTTTTACAATATGTAAAAATGCCATGTATGACAATATTCCAATTATATCAACATTAGATATAAAAAAACCAACAAAACACTACCATATAATATTAAAAATCATATCAGCTATAGACTTAAGTCTCAATAATAATCAATTTAAATTTAACATCAAAATGTATGCATAAACAGGGTAATCTTTTATCACTTATCATTGCCAATATCAACTATATGGAATATCAGCTTTTAAATTATTCACAATATAAACAAAATATCAAAATTTGATTAAAATATGTAGACGACATTTTAATAATCAACAATAATTCAATAATAACAATATACAACAGTTAGAAAATACAAATACATTAACTTTCACAACCAATAATATGGAAACAAAATCGCATTCTTAGACTTACCTTAATCTGTCAGTCTGTCATATCACGCAAATCCGGACTTTTCATTGGCAAATGAAGCAAGTGACGCAGTGACGCAAAAAAAGTAAGTGACGCAACAAAGTAAATGACCCAACAAAGTAAACAATTAAAAATCTCCTTTCTTTTTAACAATAATATAACAGTGTGTTAATTAACATTATTTCACCTGCTTTATCATGCTGTGTTGTTAAAATTAAACTGCTTTATCACGCAATTTTGTTAAAATTTTCAAAGATTCAAATTCGGAGTTTCATTGGCTGTTCAGACCAGTGACCAATAGTAAGTCGTTATCAACTTCACTTCTACGTGTGGGAGATTCAAAAAATAGCTCAATAATTGTTTGATGCATGTAATAAATACGGGTATTGGAAACATCTAAACAACGGGAGTTTCGAATAGAGCAAGAGTGTATAAGAGCTTCTACGTCAAGGGCAAGAAAGACTTGGGTCTAATGTATCAAGTGATGCTCCTCGTTGGTGAAGATGGATATCCTTTTAATCTGACACAGAACAACAAGAGGGTGATGCCGGGTTATCAGGCAAAGTGTTCAATTTAAGTAGGATCATTAGGAATGATGTTTTCATCCCAAACATAAAATTTTAAAACAAAATTGAATTTGTAACAAAAATAATTCCTGTTATTCGGGCTTTTCTTAGAATTGAGAGTTTTCAGACATTAACATTTTCTTGAAAAATCTTTAAAAATAATCAGTAACTGGAGATAATGGAGAGTTAGCAGACTATTCAGAAAGAGTGAAAGGTGACAGAGGAAGCAGTCCCTTCGTTCGGGCGACAGTTGACGACATAACCGATAACAAAGCATACATGAACTCAACTCTTCAAATCAACAAGCATAATAAATTACTGAAAACTAATTTATTATTTAACATCTTGAAGTTGTTCTGTTTAACCTACAACTGTATTTATCCCGGGCAATGTCGGATGCCTCTGCTAGCATATTATAAAAGTTGACAAAAGTTAGAATTCAAATATACAGGGTGATTATAATTAAAGTTACGATTTCAAAAATCGATAATTTGAAAACTACTCATCAGAATGGCATGATATTTTAGCAGAACAATCGTGAGGCAATGGAATTTTGTTTGGCGGAGGGAAAAAATAGTTCCAGAATCTGCCGATAGATGGCGCTGGCAGGGTAATGTCAGGGGAAAAACCAAAAATGGATTCGTGAAACACAGGAATGTTGTTAGCCAAAAGGAAACAATAGAGTTCAGGGATTTACGAAAAATTTATTAGCGAAAAGACAAGAATACGTGTTTACAGCGACAACAGTGATAATGGCAAAAAAAAAACAGCTTCATGGAACAAATATCTTACTGATGATTAAGGCAGAAGTCAGAATCATGATGAAGCATTCAAGCAAAGAGCTGGTGCTCTGCATTTTATTTAGCTATGTCTGCGGTGCGCATGTTACGTATTAGTAATTTGCATTTCTCCAGACAATGTGAACCCTGCCAGCGTCATCTATCGGCAGATTTTGGAACTATTTTTTCCTTCGCCAAACAAAATTCCATTGCCTCACGATTGTTCTGCTAAAATATCAGGTCATTCTGACGAGTAGTTTTCAAATTATCGATTTTTGAAATCGTAACTTTAATTATAATCACTCTGTATGAAAAACCCACAAAAATTAATAATACCCATCGTTGCCTATCTGATTGATAAGGACTAATGATAAGCGATAAGGACTATTCTGGTCGAAAAAGGCTGGTGAACGAGAGAAGTGAAAGGCAAATAGCATGGACAGTTTGCAGCAACAGAAGGGCAGCAACAAGACAAATTACAGCTGAATTCAATGCAGGTGCATCATAAAGCATATCCAAATGCAAGACAGATTTTACAAAGGATGGACTTTAGAAGCCGGAGACCATCAATAGTGCCTTGGGTATCTCAGAACGGTAGGAAAAGGCACCTGTTGTGGCGCCAGGAATGATGTAATTGGTCACTTGATGGGTGGAAAAAAGTAGCCTGGTCCGATGAATCTCATTTCCTGCTCCGTCATCCAGATGGCAGGATCAGATTATGGCGCAAACAGCAGCAGTTCAGGCTGGTGGTGGTGGAATTATGGTGTGGGGAATTTCCTAGAGTACACTAGGTCCCTTAATATCTGTGGACACAACTCTGAACAGCACAGCTTACCTCAACATTGTTGCCGATCAGGTGCCCTCGTGTATGGCTATGATGTTCCCTTCTGGAGATGGTCACTTTCAGCAGGACAATGCACCTTGCCATTGTGCTCGATCGGTCACAAATTGGTTTGAGGAACATCAGAGTTTAGTCTGCTTCCATGGCCAGCTCAGTCCCCTGACCTCAATCCTATTGAGCATTTGTGGAAAGATCACTTCAAAGCTTGGAAACTCCACCATCCAATCTGACCCAACTTAGAGCTGCTGTTATGTCAGCATGGGCCAACATTCATCAGCAACGGTATCAGCATCTTGTTGAGTCCATGCCAAGAAGAATATCGGCTGTGATCAGAGCTAAAGATGAACCAATTTGTTTTTAGAGGGTGTCTCTATTTTTTTGGCCATTTAACAACAAACTATATACTACTGAGACTCTTTAATTCTTTTAATAATTTAGTCTAAAGTGAGATTTTTGACTTTCTGAGTCGAAACAACATTGTGGGCCATCTGAAAGTCCTAGCTCTAGTTATTTGACTAATTTAAGTATTCATTTGGAAAATTTTCACGTACTAGGAATGTAATTTAAAATTTTGAATTGAATAGGTTAACTTTGTTAGGAAAATGTTCAGTTGGTATTGCATTTGTTTTTTTAGGTGGTCATAAACTGATTGTCGGAAAAATGCAGGCTACAAACATGAAAGTAGTGAACGAGATGTTTGGAACAGTGAAGGCGATCGTTTTTTTTCCTAATTTTTTATTAACCATTCCTCACTTATTAATGAGAACATTTATCGATCATTCATTGAGTAATTCTATTACGTTTTTAGACCAAATACGTAATGTTCCTTTCTTATTTAACTGAACACGTGCTATCATTTTTCTTTTGTTTGATTTGTTAACAGAGTTATATCATGGATGAAGAAGTGCATTTTCTTTCATCCATGATTATATAGCAATTAAATTTTATAAACTTTATAAGATTCATTAGTCAGTTTACAGATCACATTACAGAACAAATTAGATAGATCACATTTAACACAATCATTAAAAAAAAATTACCTTTTTGAATCAGACGGAATCCTAAAAACCAGGTTGTCTTGCAGTCTTTCACTACATACCAGTGATTTAGTTTTTAACTCATTTTTGAAAATTTTGAAAGTTCTTTGCTCAACATAGCTTCACAAATTGAGCAGGACTGAAAGTGAAAGTAGGCCTAAGTGAAAGCTGTTGAGCGAGAGATTCGAGACCGAGCTCCACTCTGCACATCTCCTTTCAACATCAAATAATAGACATATTCCAAATGCAGTTTGGTGTCCCAGCCACTTACTTTTGTGGCATGATTTGGGGGACCCATTTTTGATCCGAGTTGATGCTCCAGATCTATTACTCCATGGGCTGTCCAATGTATCATGAACAACTGTAACCAGACTCGTGGCAAAAATAGGCAAGTCGAGAAAGCTGGACACATGGGTTCCACATGCCCTCACCAAACAGCAGCAATTGTGATGCTTGGAAATATGTCTTGCCCTCAAACATCGTGAGGCTCTAATAAACCATTTCTGCCTTGCCTCGTTACTGTTGATGCAATTTCTGAAGAATACCATCTGAAATTGCAACCAAAACATTGTCATTGGTGAATCATGCAGATCCATATTCTTCCAAGATGGTGCTCGTCCACGTGTCTGTTGCAATCCTGCAAAAAGTTAATGCTTTGGGGTATGATGTTCTACCTCATGCTGCATATTCAGTTGACTTGGCCCCAAACGATTTCTACACGTTTCGTCATTTGGGCAATTTTTTGCAGGACAAACTATTCACTGACTGAGATGCTGTCATTACTGCTGCCACTAATTATTTGGAACATTGTAATGCCAACTTCTGTCACCGTGGCATATATCTGCTGAGGGCAGATATTTCACTTAATAAAATGTATTCTTTTCCTTGTTTCTGGTATCTTTTTCCTTTCCATAAAATGTGGCCATACTTATAAAACAACCCAATAATTAAACAGAAAAATACGTTACTTCTAAGTTAATTATTGTACAATTATTATTGCTGAATTTGTGATTTGCTTTCTTTCATTTCCTACACAAATGATAATTTCACTTGTTGATTAGAAACTTAGAAACTATAATTTGTTGATTATGGATTGATTGATCTAACTGTATACTATCAAGCTGGATTTATTATTATAAAAGACTGAATATAGATGATTGGACAAAAATATGTGAAATTTTATACATGTTACTGTTATACAATGTTATACATGTTATTAATTGAAAGTGGAAATAATGTAACATTCTTTTGCTTCCGCTATAATTAGATACTTAATTAACAGTTGCAAAACATCAGTTTCTATATTTGGTGTGCACTGCTAGTAACGATGAGCTTACTGAGTTTCAAAATGGCAAATTGGCAAATTGTTAGCGCTTGTTTAGCTGTGACGAATTTGTTTGCAGAGTCATGGGGTACAGTAACAAAGGTTATGACAGCATCCATTATCTGATAAGCACAAGGATGGAAGTAAAAAAGGACATGGAGAAAGATTGATGATACAAAGAAACGAAGGATGATATGAAAGGACATCGAAGAAAACAGCTGCTACAATTGTGATTGCAGAGGTCAGTCTTCCAAAGCTAGTGTCTACAAAACGTGTGAGGAGGAAACTCCATAAACAAAATATTGATGAGCGAACAGCAATCACTTGCTTGGAATGGAAGAAAGTGGTGCAACAACCATAAATCTTGGACAGCTCTTAATATATAGAGTTGTGTTCAGAGAAAATAGAGGATCACTCTACACTCGGTCTTTTTTCATTATTCCCAGCCTTAATTACAACATGAGGTAAGGATTTTGTGATTTCACACTAGATGGCTAAAGCACGTGCATACTTTCTCGAATGGCTTAGTTGATTTTGACCAGAAAAAAGGAATGAATTTAAGTGGCAAACAACTACCAATGCAAAAAGCTTTCCTACAATGACCCTGCCTTTGCCTTATTTTCCAGTCAGTGCTTTGCCTTGTTATAATCCATGCAGTGAAAGAAAAACTGTCATAGTTGTGAAATTCAAAATTAGCCAATCAAGTGACTTAGGATTGATTTAAATCCCTTTTTTTGTTAATTTTGAATTTCCAGGGCTTGAAATTCAAATTTTTCATGGAGGGGAGCATCCCCTCCTATGTTTGTAAATGGAGGGGAGTTAAACTCTTTGGGAGGGAGGCAATAAGTTACGTGTTATGCAAGGGATTTTTCAATGTATTTTAATTTAAGTTTTGTACATAAATGTGTTAAGAATAATAAAATACCAAAAACTCATTCAAAAAATAAATGTAAGATATTTTTATATTTCAATAAACAAAAAATTAAATACACTAAAATCCATTTTCATATATTTTAGTGGTATCTTGGTATTTAGCAATCTCTGGACATGATTTTGAAGCATCTAAACATAATGCTAATCTATGAGCTACCCAATAAATTCCTATTACTTTATTATTTTTCTCTTGACAATACCGCAACGGTTACGAATTAGCAAATTCCATTGGTTCAAAAGTTAAATCTCTATGAAAATATTCAACAATACTGATTGATGACAAGTTAAACCCGTAATCTAATGATTTACAGATGGAAAAGTGTGATAGTGTTCAAACTTATATTGAGAAAACTAATATTGTAAGATACAGAGAAAAAAAATACTAATAAAAAATCATAAAAACTTTTAATATGATTAAATGTCATGGGTGGGGAAACTCCCAACCTGAAAGTTTTTTTTGGGAGCGATTTTAAAATTTTGGGCAAGAATCCCGCCATCCCGCCCTTAATTTCAAGCCCTGATTTCCCAACCTTACTTTCCTTTCAAATCTGCTTATTTGTTAGGGTCATGGGGTAAGCAGCCCTTTGGAGGATCTCCAGCTATATTCTGGCATCAGACACATGTCCTCAATGATAATACCCAAACAAATCGAACCCAGAATCTCCATGTAAGGTCTGTCCCAAAATGATAGAAGCACCTTCAAATTTCTATGATAGAAAATAAAAGAATAAGTCAACTTAAAATCATCATGTAATCATATATTGTATAAAAAAAGTGGTGGTTTATTATGATGCAAATGTTCCTGCTGTAGTTTTAAACTAAAATACAAAAAAATCACTATCTCAAAATGATAGAAACACATGCCAAAATAACAAAAATCAAAAGAAACATTTACTTACAAAAGAAATTAATAACCCACAAAGCCCCCATTCTTATTAATAACCTTGAATACCTTGTCAGGCATTGAATTAACAAGTGCTTGAAGGTCACACAGTTGAATCTCATCCCATGCTTTTTGGATTGCGGTTTTCAGTTCTTGTAAACTTGAAAACTGACGACTGTCCTTAAAAACTTTTCTCACTAAGATACCCCATAGATTTTTTTCTGTTGGATTAAGGTCACATGTACCCCATGATCAAGGAACCACTTCCATGTTTTTGTTGCAGTGTGTATAGGTGCATTGTCTTGCTGAAATTGGAAAAAGGGACCACCAATGTTTTCAGCAAATGGTAAAAAATGTACCGCCAGAACTTGCTGATAATCACAAGCTTTCATTCTGCCAGAAACAAACGCTAAGGAAGTTTGGCCTGCCCATCCAAATCTACCCCACACCATTACACTTCCACTGCCTTGCTGCCGCTCTGAGAAAGTCAGATCCTGCTTCCTTATGTCATGCCAATAATATGCAAAACCATCTGGCCCATCCAAATTGAATTTTTTCTCATTACTCCAGATAACTTTTCTCCAGTTGTCAGTCCACTTCATGTGATATTTGGCCCAGTTGACCCGCTTCTCCTTGTGTTGTTTGTTGAGTGGAGGCATTGTCTTCATTTTTTGGAGACAAGATATCCTGCTGATTGCACAACACTGTGAATTGTAGATTTAGATGTGTTGATGTCGGATTGAGGTGCAATTTGACGAAGACTTGTCGTGGAATTACTCAGTTTCCATAAAACCATCCTTTTCTGGCGTGCAGTGAGAGTTGATGGACGACCACTTGACTTTTTCCCCCCATATTCTTCTTTTAATCGTAAGAAATTTAAAATTACATGTGGTGATCGTTTCAACCGTCTTGCAATTTCTCTTATGGGGGAGGCTGTGACCTGTTGGGCTTTCACTGAAAGCACAACTTCAATGAAGTTAAGCAACATCAGGTACGGCTAGTCACTGGATGGGCAACTCATCAGTGAGTCACGATCTTCGGGGCCCCCCCCCCCGGCTGTTGTGACCATCATACAGCAGTCGTTAATCCAAGTCCATCCAGAGACCCAACTCGTCGGCCTCAGCCCATACAGGCTCTGGATGGACGTATTAGATTAAAAATGAGTAATAATAATAAAAATAATAATAATTCAGTGATTCTTCTTTTTTCAAATTCTATCAGTGCGACTCCTCTTTCCATTTTGGTGAAGATAAAATTTGCTGTTATTAAGGCTGGTTTAATTTCTTTTCCAAATTTACATATTTGTATCTTTCCAAATAATTTAACATGAAAATTACCTATCACTGAGGGTGTGGAGGAAAGAGTAGGCTATTTTTTAGTGAATTTGTAGGTGTTTCTATCATTTTGGGACAGTGATTTTTTGTATTTTAGTTTAAAACTACAGCAAGAACATTTGCACCATAACAAACCACCACTTTTTTTAATACAATATATGATTACACGAGTTTTTCTTTCTCTGGATGGACTGTAAGTTTCTAGATGCAACCCTGAATATGGTCCAATGACTCGAGTTTCATATTGTTCCCAACCAGTGCATATGTTTACGTATGACAAACGCTGTCTCAAGCTTACAACCAGGACTGTCTTATTGCCAGCGGTAAAGTCTGACGGAGGTATGGTCTTGGTTTAGGCATCCATATTATGGTATTCTCTGTCATCACTTTGAAATGTAGAGCCATTTCCAAGCAACTACGTACAAATTTTGGCTGGCCATGTACTCCATGATGCGAACATTCTTTCTTAAAGACTGCACCATTTATCAAGATGATAAAGTTCCAATTCATACAAAGTCTTGCACTTCTGTGGGTGCTGCAGTCATTGGACCTCAGTATAAGGTCCGTCTCAAAAGTATAGAGACTTTCGTAAATTAAAGAAAACTTTCCATACGAGGATGTCACATGAAAACAAAAAATATACGCATTTTATTCGCATACTAAATAACATAATCCTAGAATTTCAGGAGAAATTTATTTTTCGTTCATTGAAAAAAAAACCAAATCATCATTTTATTACAAAAAAGGTGTCTCAAAAGTATAGAGACTCCCCTCGAAAGAGAGTCGGTATGGACCAATATTGCAAATGTTTTAAAGCAAATGTTAAAGTTTTACATTAAATCGGTTATTTAAACTGTATGTGAATGAATGAAATTGTCAATTTTAAAAATGCCACATGAAGAGACCTCACTCAAGATGAGATCAGTGAAATTTGTATGCTGAAGGCCTCAGGTAACACAGTTCAACAAATATGCAAGACAATTGGAAGATCCAAGTCTGTGGTCCACAAAGTAATTTCAGAACAACGAATATCTACAGTACAGAAGAGGATAGGACGACCAAAAGCGACCAGCGATTGAGATGATCGCAGGATCATTCGCGTGGCTACCACTGGAAAACTGTCACTGAGAGAGATATCACATGAACTTGTGTGCAATGTATCCAAAGACACTGTTCACCGACGGATCAAAGCTGGTGGCAACTTAATGTACTCTAAAAAACAGAAACTACCACCGCTGACACACCAGCACAAGATTGCACGATTGCAGTGGGCCAAGGAGCATATATCCTGGACCGATGAATGGCTTCAAGTGCAAGTGATTTTTTCCGATGAAAAAAAGTGGAATTTAGATGGGCCGGACGGTAATGCTTACTACTGGAATGATATGAGACGAGAACCGGAGGCATTTTACAGCAGAAAAAAAGGAGGTGAAGGTGTGATGGTTGCGTTCAATGGTACTACGAATTTAGCGATTCTTTCTGGAAGGCAATATTCTCTGAAATATCAAGAGACTTTAAGTTGTCATTTGTTGCCATTTCTGCAGAATCAGGTTGGAGAAAAAAGGCATTTTCCAACAATGCCAGCATTCATAAATCACAGGCAACAAAGGAATGGTTCGATGCAAACAATTTAACCGTCATGAAGTGGCCAGCGAGAAGCCCCGATTTAAACCCAACAGATAATCTATGAGGCATCATGACACGCACTGTTCATGCAAATGGGCGACAGTTTTCGACTGTTGTGGAGTTGCAGGATGCAATTGAGACATGCTGGTATAATCTATCACGAGATCTGCTTCAATACCTAATCACATCGATGAAAGATCGTGTATTTAAACTAATCCTGTGTAATGGGAACAGTATTTAGTTTTAAAAGCAAGTTTTCTTGGCAAGTCTCTATACTTTTGAGACACCTTTTTTGTAATAAAATGTTGATTTGTTTTTTTTTTTCAATGAACGAAAAATAAATTTCTCCTGAAATTTTAGGATTATGTTCTTTAGTATGCGAATAAAATGTGTATATTTTTTGTTTTTTTTTAATTTACGAAAGTCTCTATACTTTTGAGATGGACCTTAATAGAGCCACTATGAATTTATCAGATAACAGTTTGAGCTTGTTTTCTGCAGAGCTGGAACAATTTTTGCATGGAGAATAGTATCAGATTTTAATATTCACCATCCTAGACTTAAATTTATAAATTCCCAGGAGGATTTAGCTTCAGTAAAATGAATATAGCAAATGCCATATTAAATATATGTTTAAACATGCTTTGTCTTAGTTATTTGTAGTTATTAGTACATGTATATGGGTCTTTAAAAACAACAATTAATTTTACAACAGAGAGTTGATGCATTTCAGCCGTAGCGTTCTTCAGGACTGTGTAACTGATTTTCAAAATTTTCAGATTTTCAAAATCAGTTACACACAGTCCTGAAGAAGGCTACTACTGAATCGTGTAGACTCTGTCGTAAAATTGCTTGTTGTTTTTAAAGACCCCTACACTTATACATGTATTAAATTTATGGTTTAACAAAACCTGCTTATAGGAAGGAATTCACTATCTTCATTGTTAATTTCAAAATATTTTCTATTCCAATATTTGTAAATCCCTGGCCAAAACACAACAGATCACATCTTTGCTATACAGGAAATCTTTGAGAAATCTTGGGAGTATGAAAAGATGTCTACGCTTGCTTTGTGGACCTTGAAAAAGCATACATTCTGGTTATCTTAGATACCAAAGGCAATTCAACACCATTTTAAGATTATTATTATTATTTTTTTTTTTTACCTTGTCTTTACATATTTTTGTCCAACTATATTTAGCATTACCAATCTTTTAAATGTTGTCTAATAAACGCAATTTTATTAATTTTTATTTTTTATTCTATTTTTAAGGAATCAACCTTTAAGTGCAGATGACAGGAAGATAAAACGCAAAAGAAGGAAATCTAGTTTTAAGTGTACTCTGTTTTAATGATTACATTACGTCAGCAAGTACATCTTTTTTGGTGCCAATTTTCTTTGGAAAAATTTTATGAAAGGTGAATTCAACCTTTTGTCTGAATCTTGTTAAAATTGCTCACATTCTAATTGAATATGAGGAATAATTGCTTTGCTTCAAAAATTTTATGCTTTGAAGAAGATGCTCTAATTTACAACTTTAAAAAAGAAACATTTCTAAAGCTAAAGCAAGACTGAAAATAATATTGTGCAGCTAAAAACTTTTCATGATAGACATAATGTTTGTTTTCACTTGTGACAAGGAAAAATAACCAAAAGGGAATTCGATAGTTAAATGTTAAAAATCAAACAGCAAATCAAGTGAATGGAATTAAAAACTTTGGTCCTAAGTGAAGAAAGAAACTTAATCATCTGGTACTTCAGTTTTTATTAATATTTAGTATTTTCTCAAACCATCATACCTTAGAGGGTTTGTGATCTCTTTTCAGTTTAAATATTGTTCCTGCTGTGAATTTGTTTTTTTGGGTTTTGTTTTTGTTTCACTGAGAACTGTCAAACAGTAAATCATTTTCTTTAAAGCTGGGTAAAATTGTTAGTTTTTAAGATGTATACCTTTATGTCAAATTTAAGGACTGCCAAAAAATCCATTTATAGAAATCATTCTGGGCTTAAATGTAGTTTTTTACCATTTGGTTATACTGGGTGGAGTAACCAAATTAAAAACGTGTTTAGCTGATCCACAATGTTTTTATTAAATGGTAAAGCTTCCTTTAGTATGAGAAAATGTTTAGATCAGCTAACTTGTGGCCACCTTAAATTATCATCAATGTTTTTTTTTTTTGTTTTTGTTTTTTTTAATCCCAACCTGCACTGTTTGTCATTCCATATTTTCATCACAATATGGTCAGCGGTTGATGTTGCATTTGACCTATAAAAGCTTTAAATATATTAAGGAGGGGTGAAAATGTTTCATTTTTTTTTTTTAATTGCATGAACTTTGTATACTAGTCATAAAGTAGTTATTGTTTCATAAGATATTAAAAATGTTTATCATTTTGTATTTTTAAAAATATATTGAAATGTTGTCTTCCCAATAAAAAAAATTATAATTATCAATAAAAATTCTGAAAATTGATTTTTTTTTCAAATTAAACATGCATTTAATTTTGGTTTGAATAATCATTTAATAACAGGGATCACTGGTAGCCATTAAGCATTCCATGATGTCAGTGTTTGCTCTCAATGAAATGCTTAATGAAATCTCAATGAAATGTTTTAATGAAATCTCAATGTGAATATAGAAACCATTCATTTTTGTTGTTATTATTATTATTATTATTATTATTATTATTATTATTATTATTATTATTATTATATCAAGGTTCCACTTAGCACTTATGCTAAGGACTTATTATTATTTTTTGATTATAATATGATTTTGCTGATTATTATCAGTCGGTGGAGAAAGATTTAAATTCGCAGGGTCGCCTGTTCTGGAATACCGCTAATGAATTACTTGGTAAAAGGCGTTCTGCCCAATCTTGGTCTAACCACTTCTCAGCAGAGGAGATTGCATCTTATTTTGAACAAACTATGGGGAGCGACGGTGTTTTGTCTTTTCCTGACCAGCGAGTCTCATCGTTTTGGGATCAGCTTCAAGGTAAACTTTCTTTACCACCTATTTCCTCCACCGAAATCTTTCTCTTGGCTAAACGAATTACTGCGTCTAAGACTGTCCACCGTAATGGCATACCCGATTTTGTATTTAAGGGCTGCTTATCAGCCATCTTACAGCCTCTCGCGGTATTATTTAATGCTTCTTTGGCTTCCGGCGTATATCCTAGCGACTGGAAGATCGTTAACATTGTTCCTATTCCTAAGTCAGCACGGCCACGTCTATTGAATGATTTCAGACCGATTACGATTCTTCCTTACCCTGCTAAAATTCTTGAAACATATGTTGCTAACCATCTCGCCTCCTTCGTTGATCTCAATCTACCTGAAGAGCAACATGCGTTTAGGAGGAGAAGATCTACCTCCACTAATCTGGCATGTTTACTGCATTATCTGGTTCCTTATATCGACCAAAGGTTGCAGGTAGACGTCCTATACTTGGACTTTAGCAAGGCCTTCGATAGCGTTAACATCCGCCTGTTGCTTCATAAATTGGATAAAGTTGGCCTTGCGGATAATGTGAGAAACTGGTTCACTTCACTTCTTAGCGGGCATAGTTTTAACATCAAAGACTCGAATGGTAGTTATGCTACTGGTAGAATTCGCAGCGGTGTCCCTCAAGGTTCTCCTTTGGGCCCGGTGCTTTTTAACAGCTTTATTGCTGATTTAGCATTGAATTTTGTCGATCTGCAGGTCAAGTATCTGTTATACGCAGATGATCTGAAACTGTTTTCTGCTATTCGTTGCTGGGATGACTGCCTCGAACTGTCTTCGGCGCTGGATTCTGTTGCTCGTTGGGCAGAATTGAACGGCCTTTCACTAAATGTATCAAAATCCTTCTGTCTAACGTACTCTAGAAAAGTCATTAACTATTATTATGACTATAGTTTGAAGGACAGTTCTATTCAGCGTAGAACGTCGATTAAGGATCTCTGTGTGATTTTTAATTCAAAATTAAATTTCTCCGATCATCTTGACTTTTTGTTAATGGAAACCAGCAGGTGTGTGGGTATTATCAAGCGTCTTGCTGGTTTCTTTAGGAGACAAGACACGTTTCTTATGTTATTTAAATCTTTTGTTTTATCTAAGATTATGTATGCCCCATGGATTTGGTTTTCAGGCAGTACTCAGTTATTTGACCATCTACAAGCGAAGCTGCTGAGTTTTTATCGTTTTCTTCGTTGTACTGAGAAAATCACAGACTCCGCCTCCCTGGCCTCACTATTTAATTTACAATTCATTTTTAATAAAATATTACTTAAAATTTTACTAAAGATAATTAATGGGAGTATTTTTTCTTCTCAAACTCTCGATCTCATTGGCTTTCGGGTTCCGAATTCCAATAGATCCCGTCAACCTTTGATTTTTTTGGGGAAAAGAAGGACGAATGTCATGAACCTTGATCCTGCAAACAAACTAGTAGATATTCTCAATAAGTCCTTCCCCCATTTGGATATATTTTTTGATAACGCTGTTCCTTTTTTGGAACTAGTTAGATCTTTACCTGTGTGAGTGTGTGTGTGTGTGTTTTTTCCCCTGTTCTATTTTTTTTTTTTTATTCCTGTTGTTACTTATTAATTGATATTATTTTACTATTATTATCATTATTTATTATTGTTATTATTATTATTTTACTAATGTTTTGTCTGACTCGGCCGGTGTTCAGTATCATTATTATAACTTTCCTATTATCTTTTTTTTTTTTTTTCTTCTTTATTAGTCTATTTTATATGTATCATTAACCCCGCTTTGGGCTTCGGCCTGTTGGGGGGCAACATGGGCCTCATCTTCCGGTTTATCTGGTGGATTGTATCCCTGTTGTTGCTACATTATTATTATTATTATTATTATTATTATTATTATTATTATTATTTTTAGTATTTTATTTAATGCTAATGAAATGAATAAATTTTTCTTTTTAGTTTTTTTTTAAAATTTATTCCTTAATTTTCAGTTGAGATCTATGTGTTCGTTTCCCCAACTGAATTTTTTTTTCTTACCTACGTACTTAAACTGTAATTTAACGTTTTTTTATATAATTTTGTTGAGATATTAATAATATAATTAAAATAAAATTTTCGGTTTATAAATATTTATAATGCCTGTCCGCATTAGATCGGAGTTCGCCAGTTCATTATTTTTCCAGTAGTATTTAATTTTCAATTATTCTCAATATTTGAACACAAACTTGTTCAATTATTCTCAATATTTGGAGTAATAATATCGTAGCGGGTGGATGGATGGACTGGATGGTGGGTAAATTCAAATAAACAAGGAATTTATTTTTCTAAACGGAAATGAACTATAAAAACTAAATTATTTTTCTAAACTATATAATTATAGTATTATTATAAAAATAAAGAAATGCTTATAATATTCATACAAGCGAACAAAATTCAATAAATTCGACATGTACGAACTCCTCTTTAAAAGAATATTTTTTCTTTGTAAAAGAATTGTTTGGCTGTGATGATCCAGAAATGGTGAACCCCCACAAATTGGTTCCTGGTTCGAAGCCATTTTGGGACCGCTCATTAACCACATGGTAAGTTTGGGGGGAGGGTTCAGGATTTGACTACTTATGACCACCATTGACCACAGAAAGGGAAGAGGGGGGTAAAAAAAAAAAGTGAAGAAAGATACCAATGTACCAATTTATGTATGGATTGTGATGCAACTAGAGATATAAGGATCGTACAAAGGAAAACGAAAATTTGTGTGAGAAAAAAAAGAAGACGTGTAGGAACAGCTGCAGCGGGGAATGAACCCACCGAGAAGCCGAAGGGTCATACCCACTGAGGATCGTAAGTTTTTCTTTTCAACAATTGCGAAACCCCACATGCAAATTGAATAATAGGTTGCAAGTGTTGCATCACATGAGAAAGAAAGATAGCTCGTGCTTCGAAGCTCTGCGCGTGATCGCTTCGTCCAGCCCAAAAGCAAACGTCAAAGCGTCAATGGAAGCATTATCGGTCACCACCCCCGAAAAAATCAAAAGCAATCGCAAACAGCACGGGGAAGGTGATGTTGACCGTGTTTTTTGGTTGCAAAGGCCCGATTTTTCTGGACTTTCTTGAAAATGGCCCGACAGTTAACGCAGCACGATATGGGGAAACATTGAAGGCACTGCGCGCGGCCATCAAATGCAAGCGTCCCGAATTTCTTACAGAAGGAGTGCTTCTTCTCCACGACAAGGTGCGTCCTCACAACCCTCGAAAGCAATGGTAGACCTCATCAAAAAGTTCAACTGGGAAGCAATGCAGCATCCACCTTACAGCCCTGACTATCCCCATGTGACTTTCACGTGTTTAGGGGTCTCAAGAAACGTGAGAAAGGACGCAGGTTTCAGTCGGACGATGAAGTGAAGGAAGAGGTTTTTGGAATGGTTCCACATGTGCTGTAGCTCACATGTTTGTGTTAGTTTAAAAACAAATAATAGTGAACACACAGCAGTTGAAAATAAATGAAATGTTAGTAAGGGTGATGATAAAAAGGGAATAATAAGATCAGTAGGAAAGAAAACCATTCCTGGCCGAGGTAAGAAAGATAAGTGTTCGGGAAAACTCAGATTTTTATGTAAAAAATAGATATAATTCAAGTTTTCTATTTTTTTCTATTCTTTAAGTTTATTTTTACTGTTTTGCAGATAGTGATTGTTGAGCATATATTGTTTTAATAAATGTTAATTAACAAATCTCTACGTGATTATCACCGTCTGCAGCTAGTTGTCCCTCGCGAATAATTTTCGTGAGCACGAGGATGTGTGTCCCACTATTGTTGATGTTACTTTCGTGGTTACTGATTTTTTTAATTTCAGACAGACCACTTCCAGCTACTGGCTTGACCAGTCGTCCCCCCTTCTGGTCCTCCACGTCATTCCTTGCCTGCAGCATGGCGTTCGACTTCAATTTATTATTTTCATTCTAATGCTCTGCGAATTACTCCTACCCTACTGTTCGGTGTTTAGTTTCTTATTGAATTTCTCACTTTCTCGCGGCAGCAATGATTCTTTATCGAGCAGCATTGTTTCGCGGGTTACCCCATAAGGTAATAATGAAATTTCTTTTAATGCTATTTCAACAATAACGCGCATAAGGGACGCCATGCTGCACAATTTCATTTTTTATTCCCCATTAATAATTTATCATCATTTCTCAGTCTTTCTTTAGACATTTAATGGGAATTTGAAATTTCTTTTCCTTATTCATTATAAGGAATTGGTCTGTCTCAATTCTTTTTTATATTTAAAGTTAATTCACTCATGTAGCGGTTAATATTTCTCGTTACAGTGTTTTTGCTGTATTTAACATACATTCAAGTATTTTCTTTATTGTATTCCGAGAAATATTTTTCTCTTTTGTAATTGAGATCGTAATGCCTATTCCTCAATTTAAGTCATATTGTATAGAACATTCTTTTGTATAGAATATTTTGATACTTTATAAATAAATATTGCGTTTTTTTTAAACCAAAATAAAAGTCTTTAACGAGCCACGTTAATTCTTAAGTTTCGGGGTTTCCTTTAAAGTATCACCCCCTAAATATTATATTATTTTGCTTCCCCCTCTGAACAATAAGTGATGGAAAAATAAAAACAGATATTATGATAGAATAAGAATGATCAAATTAATAGGGGATCGAACAGAAAGAAAGCAAAAAGACACACTCGGAAAGAAGAGTAAATTGTGTTATAAGTATAATTTAATAGTGTGATACAAATATAGGAGTAAGACATAATATAAAGCAAATTTATAGTTTGGTAATTCAGTCATAATCGTAATTTTATTAAGTAGAGAAATAAGGAATTTTATATATAAGAAACCGATCAAATATGGAGATCGATAGCAGGCTAGGCCTAATGAAAGAAAAAAATCAGGGATTAAGTGTGAACTTGTGGAGACAAGGAAGAGAAGGGTGTGAAAGATGTTGCCAGGGCAACCGACAATGCCGGAACGCAATTCTTGGAACGAACAGAGAGGAACAATAGAAATCAAGGTTAAGGGATTAACGGTAGCGGAGAGAGAAGGAAATGTAAAGGATAGAATCACAAGGAACTTCGCAGTGATCAGACGTAAAAATTCTAACGGTGCACACAGCACGGTATGAGAGCGGAGGAGTGCGATAACCTCTGCGGAGCGGGGCCGATCAGACGTCGGGCAGAAGCACGTGGAACGAAGTAGAGCGATGTCGGTCATCGATGGAGTCAGCGAGCGGAGAGCACAGTCCCACCAAAAGAAAGTAGTGAAGTGTCTGATAAGTGAAAATTTTAATTATCATGTATGGGCCCACGCGGAAAAATTTGAGTTGCAATATGTCTCCGAAGATTAAAGAAAGGTGTGATAGATCTAGATAGTAATATGATGGTGAGAGTATTAAACTTTATGGTTAAGTGTGTTGGAAGTGAAAGAACTGAAAAGGAACTTGGTTAAAGTGATAATTAGACAGTTTAATGTGATTGATTTGTAAGTGAAGTACAGTTAAATTGTTACCCTTTTATATTATAAGTTATGTTCTTTAGATATTGAAATTAAGTTAAGTAGAGTTTAGAACAGATGAGTTAAGTCCTAGGCATAAATTTGTTTTCTGATTAATGTATTTGAGTTATAAATTTTGTTCCAATAAATATCCTATTGCATTCATATATATGCATGTATCTGAGTGCGTCATTTTGCTAGTAAAATTAGAAGTTTTAGAATATTTTAAGAAATCAGAAGCGGGAAGATATTAAGAGGGAGAACTTATGTTTCTTGACTGGGCAATTAATGGTTGATTTAGATTACAGCATCTATTTTGAATAACTGGGGAGGTATAAGGGAGTCCATTACTGGTTATACTGTGTGTTCATTATAATGGTATGTTCTAGTTCAAATTAAGAACCTAATGTCATTTATTTTGCTTAATTTATGCCCTGTATCACCGACTATTGCTATTAGATAATGAAGGTAGGAATGAGTGCAAATCTTTCTTTGTGTTTGATACATGAGGGACAGTTGCTTAGCTTACGATTTAACGTAAAGTGAAACGGTGCTGTTAAGAACCCTCACTTGTAAGAAATAGGTACATAGATATCCACTCAAGGTTAATATGCATATATAGTCTGTGATACAACAATCCCCTTTTGTTGTTACCTTTGTGATAAAAGTTAATGTTAGAGGTCAGTATATTATACAGAATGAGAAAGAGCTGCCATGGGTAGTAATTAAGTAAATGAGCTATAGTAGATTAATTAAGAAGAGCTGAGTATTCTAGAAAGGATAGAGTAAGCAGTAGCGATAGAGTGTAAAAACATAGTCCACTATACGATCAAGAGTTAAATATGGCTGGTTATAGATTAGATTGTTATAAAGGTAAGTTAGAGTAGTGAGTAGATAACTAGATAAGTGCGCACCCTACAGCATGCGAAGGAGATTTAGTTAGATCAAGAGGACTACTAAAGACGCAGCATTTGGGGCATCACAACTTCTTCCATAAAGGAATTACATGCCTTGTTACATATTGGGACTTAACGCATAAATTCCTTAACGCATTTGGATGATCGTACAAAAATGTAAACGTTTTGTGTTTTCAAACAAGTAATAGGACACCTCACAAACGCATTTACGTTTTTCAGTTTCTTTTCTCATTCATTACAAACGACATAAAGAATTTCATCAGATCTAGGTTGGAGTGAAACGGAATGAAAGTCTTCGCTTTTATTTCTGAATAAAACAGTAAAGAAATATATTGTCTGTGTGTTCTTCTTTCGAATGTTAATTCACTTGTCTAGGTATGTAAAAGACACATTTATGTGCCAAACAGTACAACACATTTATATGGGAACATTCGTACACAAGTTTATGTTCAAGAGTGCTGTAATACAAATGTTTTGCCTTTCGATTAAGTGTAAATAAAATGAATTTCACACACTTATTATTTTTAATCTAATGTTTTAATATGACAACTTCAACAAAAGATTAACTTCTGTTCATCACATTAACTTGTTAATCTAACAGATGCAACGACCACTTTCTTAAAAAGGTTTATTAAATAATTTTTTTTTTTTGACAACACTATATTGTTTGTATGATTTGTTTGTGGACAAATATACATAGTACATGGTCTAGAATAATTTTCTTGGATTTCTGCTTGTAATTTTAGAAGAAGTAGAAATTAGTTTTTATTAATGTTGAATTATTCAACTTGTTTTGACAGCATTCCTTGTACAGTATCAAAGTTTTATCTAAGTTGTTCTGTGGTAACTTTACAAATATTATGTTTAAAGACTCATTATGAACTATTTAAACTCCAAAGAGGGTATATGGAACAGTTTCAAACGATTTTAAACACAGACTGCGTGATAGGTTCTTTGTTGATCCAAACAGGGTGTGAGGGGCAGTTTCATACGATTTTAAACAGGGAATGCGTGTGAGAAATAAAATATTATTTGCTTTTAAAGATCTTTTAATTAGAATAAATTCAAGTAGATTTGCACAAGTTACTGTTTTAAGTAAAGTTTTCAACATTAAATGAAATTTCCTACCTATCACTGTTCAATAAACCATGATTGGCTTTAAATGAATTAGTTTGCTTTTAATTTCAACAATTTTAAA
>JAHWFO010022854.1:341388-402082 GCA_023313115.1 Rhysida immarginata
TATTATTATTATTATTATTATTATTATTATTATTATTATTATTATTATTCAGTTCTTAGAAAAAGTCGTCATAAGTGTCTTACTTTAATAACTCCTAGTACGAGGACAAATATTGGTGAGATTACTCCTTCGTATAAACTTGTTACTTTATATAATAAAAACCTATCTCATAAAGATATAGACATTTTTAATGACCCAACCAATTCTATTTTTAAGATTTTAAATATCTGATTTTGTTGACGCCGCAAGTTCTTGCTTTGGGCATTGTTACCGAGCTCATTTCTCGCGCCACGTTACCATAGCATAGTTTTATTATTATCATGCTGTAATTTTTTGCCTTATCTTATATTCCTTTTTCTGAATAAAGTGGGAATTATTATTATTCTACCAACTTGTCTGCATCTTATTGATGTACTCGCTCCACTTTCCACATCTTCTTGATATGCCCACTCCGCTATTCTACTTAATATCTCTCCGCATTTACCACCCTACGAGAAAAGGCCTCGTAAGGGATAAGCCACAGTTTTACGCCTCCCGCTTCACATTTAATACCGCACCTATTTTTGGTCCTTCGAGCCGGATCCCCACTTCGCCCGCATATTTTTGATCCTTTGAGCCGGATCTCTGCCGTGTCCGCATCGATTCCCGCTTTATCAGAAGTGGATCGCCCAGATCGCCGCCTTGTCCGCATCGGATACCCGTTTCGTCCGAGCCATATCGCCCAGATATCCGCTTCGCCCACATTTTATGGTTCGTCCAAGCCCGCTTCATCTGTATCACGTATTTTTTCCGCTGGCTAATATGGAAATGACTCTTACCGAAACGAAGGACACTATCGCTATGCTCATGCATGAACTGCAAGGAGTTAACGATGTAGCATACGATATTCTGTTCGCTACTACACCAATAGAAGTTCAACAGCAGAAGAACTTTCTCGCTGCAACAGCAACTATCAGAGAGCTACAAAGTAAAATTGATACCTTATTAGACACTCATAACCTCCTAGAGCTATCAGCAAACGAGGATTTCATTCCTGACTATTCAGAGCTGTCAATTATACATGAACAAGTTGGACGCGTTCTACGAGTCCAGTCTCGCCTCATCGCTCTAAATGCGCAACAGAACCCGCCTCCTTTAGTGCAAAACAAGAAGATAGCTGCTACAGAACTGTCTCCAGTTAACAATTGTACTATGGACCTTACTTCTGGAAATTTTCATAATCAGACTATTTCTTCCAGGGCCCCGCCTTCGAAGAGCGATTTCAATTTAAAGAACGCTGGCAGCACTGCTCAAAAACGAACTATTCCATCCGCAGACTCTTCACTGGGGAGTAGTGGTAATATTAAGCTAATTCAAAGCAACATTCAGACTGAATCTATTTCTTCTATGAAATCGTCTGTTGCTGCCAATTGTAATTCAAATCGAAATCCTTTACAAGATGATGGATCATTGAATTGCACACCTAGAGATCACACGAGTGCTGCTATACGTTTCCACATCAAGAGATGCCAGCTAATCCAAAAATCGCCATCCTCGCAGCAACTACAACAACAAACATTAGTGAACTGAACGCCATCTCAGGAAAATGGGCATCAGCCGCCCCTAAACTAATTGACATCTCGACAACAAATGCAACAACCGCTTCTGAATCAAACTGCATCTCAGCAACAGAGACAGCAGCTGCCACTGACTCGGGTTCCATCTCGTCAACAGATGCAATCGCAGATGCAAGCCCGCCAGTGTCCACTGCAATCGCAGATGCAAGCCCGCCAGTGTTCACTGCAATCGCAGATGCAAGCCCGCCAATGTCTGCTGCAATCGCAAATGCAAGCCTACCAGTGTCCACTGCAATTGCAGGTGCATTCGAGCCAGTGTCCACTGCCGATGCCACCAAGCCAATGTTCGCTGCCACAACAGTTAATGCAACAGCAGGTGCCACGAGTGCCACTGAAGTTTTCTTTATCGCAAGCACTTCAAGCACAGTCGCTACTATACTTCACCCAACAGCACCCGAAACAAAATATGAAGATTCATAGCAGTTACCTTCATCGCAGTATTTCCAACGAATCCCGCAAACTTACCTGATAGATGAGAATTCATCGAAGAATTTGACACTCATTCAGATATTGGGTCTTAAGCTGTTGTGGATTGTTAAGCTAAACACCAAATGGCTATTGTTTACTTATAATTTTTTGTTAATTTTATTTCAGTTAGTATTTAATGTCGTCAATGACTTAATTTCTTACTTGGTTAAGCAGATGAAAATTTACTTATTTTCAATTTAAACATATTGTATGTTCTTATGTGATGTAACCATAATGAGAAATTATTCAATTCAGTTTATAATCAAACGCTATCTTATAATTGTATCTTATACTTGTTAAATCACAAATTTGTATTTACAAATACTTCTTATTGATAATTTAGTCTATTGACTTTTGCCTGTACTTTACTTTTTATTAACTTAAGTTTTCCATTGGCAAATTTATATCATCGTTATTTCTCGATGATTTCTTGGAATTTCGTTTGACTCTAGCTAAATTCATCACCTTTGATGATAGCTAGTATATTCGCAACTGCAATCATGCTTTGGTGTTGCAATCGCTCGCTCGCAACTGCAATCTTCATATTCTGAAATTGCAGTTATCATACTTTGATGTCTGCATTTTTTTGCTAATTCACTGCTGAAAACCTTTTCGTTGTCTTCAATGTCTGTTTTTTTCGCTAATTCGCATTGTAGTTAGCTTTTAAATCGCAGTCTCGCGCAGTCATTGGTATCTCCATGCCTGCTTTTTTTAGTTGCTCGTAACTACAGTGGTCGTTCTTCGAGACTGTAGTTCATCGCGATTTGTCCGGCCAATTGGAGAAAGGGAGACGTCTCATACAAAAGCGCGGACTTAGGAGAGATGCAAACAAGAGAAAACAAAAAAAGTGGGCACATGACCTAACATTCAGGTTATACAAAATTACAATATAGTAGCTAGTATACAAAACTAATTACAATTATTATTACAGTAGTAAATTCCAAACAAATTATACAGTTGAATCCCAAATTAATTACAGTAATCCGCTAATCACAATAATTGATCCAAATTTATCGATTAATACGATTAATCTAACAGTCGTGAGCAATCGAATATTTCGATTATTATAACACCGATTAATCATGATTAATCGCCCATCCTTAATGTGTTGGTCCCTGGCGTTGGAATTAATATTCCCGTAAACCAGTACATCAAGACGCTCATTATCCTTCTGGGTCCCTGGCGTTGGGATTAATTTCCTCGCAAACCTAGCTAAGGACTTTTCATATCATCTATTATTATTCTAATCATTCACGAGTGGGTCCCTGGCGTAGAATTAATTTTTTCGCAAACCTGACTTGTTCATTTTTCTTAGAGCTAGGTGCGTCCTTCTTAGGATGGCTTCTTTAGCACACACCTAGCTGCGAGGTTACTCTCCCCCACCTGGTTCTATACATTTATATATGAGTGCTTCGTCCAAATTAACCAAGTTGAAGTCGGCTAAAGAGCATTTGCTAGTGGCGGATGGTAAAACTGTGTCCTGCGAAAAGGCCTACCGGGATGCCTGCTTGGATGCTACGTTTGCTGCATTTGACCTAGTGTTCAACGAAATGTTAGAAGCCCTCCGGGATGAAATAAACGCTAAGTATAGTGCACTGGAAAAAAAAGTCGAATCCCTACATAAAAGTTTTGAAGAGAAGTTCGAAGTTATCAACAAGGAAATCAAGGACTCTTGTAGAGATGTCATTGAAAAGATAAGCGAACTGAAGGAAGCCTTTGGGAAATGCTCCGGGACTCCGAAGGCAGGTAACTCCAAGGAAGATACACCTGATGATAACAGCAAGGTAAGTAATGTTTTTAATAATATTGCCTGTGCTAAAAGTTTATAGTCTATAGATATAATTGACAATAGTGACTGCTCGACAAACGGTGGCTATAAGAGAAGTCACTCTGATGGAACTGATGAAGAAGTGGATAACAGTCACTGGATTGGTGTTGCTAATAAAGAATTCAGAAAAGGCACAAGGGTCGATAACTTAAAGACCGTCTCCAGAGTAAACGAAGAAGTCGTCAGCGCGACTAGAATGAGGAATCCGAAGAATGTACAAGGTCGCTCGGCTAATAAAGACCATAGGATCACGAAGAGGTATGTACGCCAATTATCGTGCGGACTCATGGCGTCCTGTTTAAGACGATTTTAACTGAGCTCGAGAAACATGTTCCATTGGAAAAGATCACCGTTCAAACGGGCAGAGCTGAAACCGTCAAGGTTAAATGTGAAGATGGAGAAACACAACAGGTTAGTCTCTGGAGTTAAGTCCGATAATATTTTAAAAATTCAGCATCATCAACTGAAGTCGGAGAAGGTCTTGAAATACGTAATTCGTAATGTAGATGTTACGTATGACCTCGATGACTTTCAAGAAGACCTAAAAAGAGCCAACTACTTCCCGGAAAAAGTTATTCGATTGAGGAAAGCCAAAGGATCCATTGATATGCCGATGGTTTTGGTTCTACTCCCGAACACCAAACACAACCAGTCATTGAAAAACATAACACGTATTGGGCCGCTGGCAGTTTCAGTGGAGGCCTTTCGAGGGAACAAGAAGCCACTACAGTGTTACAACTGCCTGCGCTTCGGACACGTATCCATGGGCTGCACGGAAGATCCTCGTTGTAATAAATGTGCTGAGGTGCACCAGTCAAGAGATTGCCCCAAGATCAAAGGACAAGACCCCCCAAAGTGCATCAGATGTGGTGGACAGCACACATCAAGCTACACAAAATGTCCAAAATACCCCCAGGTTCAAAGGATGTCTGGTTCTAAAGTGACAGCAGGCAAATCCTATGCTGCTGCTGTGTCTGCGCCGGAAGATAAAGGCCTCAACATCAACGACCTACCAGGTATGTATAAACAATTAGGACGTATCTTTCATCTGTTTTCTAATCTAGGCAAAAGTTACCCACAGTTGAGTGGCTCCTTACGACCAACTAATTTTAGTATGGATGCACAACGTTATACTGTAATCAACAAAGGTGAACTTCGGTGCGTTCTATGGAACGCTAGGAGCATTTCCCGAAAGCGCATCGAGTTTCACAACTTTCTGATAAAGCAAGAAATCGACGTTGCTTTCCTCTGTGAAACTCACCTCAAACCAAGCCAAGACTTCAAGCTACCTGGTTATTGTGTGTACAGTAAGGATCGAATGGCTTCAAATGCTGCAAGATGTGCGTCTGGGGGTGCTGCGATAATCATTAAAAAGGGAATTCAACACCAAAAATTAGTATCCAAGTCTTATGCAGGTATGGAATCGGCCTCCATCATTAAAAATGACGTCTTCTGTGGTGAACTTCGTGGTGCTCTACAATTCACCTAAACATTATCTTGACATTTGCGAGATTGATGAACTCTTCAATGGTGACACTCCAGTCGTACTGGCTGGTGACCTAAATGCCAAACACCCAAGCTGGAACTCCAGAACGCAGAATTACAAAGGCATGATTCTCTGAAGGCACATACACGGTAGAGATGATATCATCCCTGCTGGACCTGTGGAGGACACCTACTACTGCGACCACTCCCCTAGTAGTGACGTTTTGGACATCTTGCTCTTGAAGTGTTTCTTCAAACCGTACTATATCTTCATAATTGATGACCTTTCTTCTGACCACAAGCCTGTGGCGTTGAACTTTGACAATGTTGACATTAATTTCCGAGAGGAACTCGTACATCATCAAAACTGGAAGCTCTACAAAGATATTCTTAAGGACTATGGCTACCATCCCGACGTTGCTTACTGTACAGAGGACATCAATCAACGTGTTGAAGACATCACCAGATGTATTAACAGTGCCATAAAAGCTAGTAAGTATCCATCAGAGAATAAACCTCCTCATCGAATCCAACTAACTCCTGGAATCCAACGCCTAATTTCTGAAGGAAACAGGACTCGTAGACTATGGCAACGCTATCGTGAACCTTGGCTCAAAACGCAAGTATAACAGGCTAGTGCGAAGAGTCCAAGAGGATATAAAAGAGCTTCGCGACGCTAGATGGAATGAAAAACTCAAAAGCTTGTCGGCTCGCGACAATTCCATTTGGAGTATGGTCAGAGCTTTACAGAAGAAGAAGAATGTTACGCTTCCTCCACTCCGTACACCACAAGGTTACTATGTGCAAGCTGATCAGGACAAGGCCCAAGTCATTGCAGATTCACTGGAAATGAAGTTTGTTACTCCTACCAACTATAAGCCCGAGAGCCAAATCACGTCTCAGCGTGTGGAAGAAGGTATTGTCAACTTTGATGAAGTCCTACAGCATTTAACGAAGAACAGCATTGAGGCTGGAGAGGTCATCACCATCATAAATAAACTGAAAAGGAAGAAGGCTCCAGGAAGAGACAAGGTGAGTAATAACGCCCTTATAAATCTCCCGAAGAACTTTATTGACTATCTCACTAATATCATTTAACGTCTGCTGGAAATTTTCTTACTTCCCTGTGGCTTGGAAGCAATCTATTGTGTTGAGTATCCCCAAGCAGTGGCAAAATCCTGCAATTCCGCGAGTTACCGACCTATTAGCCTGCTACCTATGATGTCCAAAGTGTTGGAGAAAACGATTCTCGTCAGATTCCAAGACCACTGTTTAGCAAATGACCTTTTTCGGGAAGAGCAGTTTGGATTTCGTGCTGCCCACTCTTGTCCGATGCAGATATGGAGGCTCGTTGAAGACCTGAGCACCCCCCTGAACCTGTCCAGGTATGGTGGGGTGGTATTTCTAGATGTCAGTAAAGCTTTTGACCAGATGTGGCATGAGAGCCTTGTCTACAAAATGATCCGAGACGGGTTCCCTGCCGATTTGATCTTGATGGTGAAATCCTTTCTTGACGGCAGATCTTATCAAGCCAAAGTTGGAGAAAATCTTTCCACGCCCAGTGTTGTAAAAGCGGGTGTCCCTCAGGGCTCTGTCCTCGGGCCTGTGCTATTTAATTACTTTGTACATGATTTCCCGAAACCCGATAATTGTTATCTCTATTTTTATGCGGATGATACTGCCATTATGACATGGGTACACCAGCCGGCTCACGTTATCACTTGGTTGCAGTGCGCCTTGAAACAGTTCAAAGACTGGTTTAACTGCTGGAAGTTAAACCTTAACGTCAGAAAGTGCAAGGCTTTGTACCTCAATAGGAAGCTCAAGCATCCAACAGATTCTCTTGTTCTGTTCAATAAGAAACTGGACTGGGTGGACAACTACAACTATCTGGGAGTTATTATTGACTCAAGACTGTCATGGAACCGGCATATGTCCTATGCTCTGAACAAAGAAAAGAGAGCTAAGTGCAGTATCATAGCTCTCATAGGTCGAAACAGTGCCCTCAGCATTGACAACAAGCTACTTCTGTACAAATCGATTATCCGGACCATACTCTATGGCATGCCTGTGTGGGCGACTATCTGTAAAACCAGATGGAGTGAACTACAGTTATTCCAGAATGTTACCCTGAGGACCATTGCTCAGCTGGACAAAAGGACGGTGAAAAACCAATCCATCCACATGGATTTAAACATGGCCCATATCGGAAAGTTTATACAGGATCTCCTTTTGATTATGATAGAGAAGATGAAGACTCACGATAATAAACTTGTGAATGGAATACTGAAGAACTCATTGAATATGGACTGGCATACAAAGTATCGTAAACCGAGGCACGTTCTTGACGTCAAGTTTGAAGATATTAGCAACGTCTCTTTCCCAGACTACTGGAAGATGTGATAATCTTCTTTCTCCTTGTGTTTTTTATTTTGTTTCTATTTTGTTTCTGACAATCATCAATCTTATTTTCTTTTTTGTATAATATGGAAGACCGCTTGGGTTGGTTTGGCTTCTTGACTACCTCTGTGTATTTCATTTGGAGTTTATTCTGGTTGGATGAGCTTTGTGAAAGCACTGCTTTCGTCCCATCCTAACAAATGTACACTTCACTGTTCGATTGTCGATTGTCGTACTGTCAAGCATGTTCCCAGTGGTCGGACTAGTCAGGGGAAGGTTTGCACACCATCCCTAGTTAATCGAATCACCACGGCTCTTATGCCCTTGGCCACGGCATAAGGGGGGTGCAGATCAATCCCCTTCGAGGCTCACAGCGACCGCTGCCCCTGTGTGTAGCCATGGTGCTTGGAAACTCTGTGGAGTGTTACGACTACCTAAGCTCTGCCCTCCACTCTCTGCACAGGTACCAGCGCCCTGGTCGAGTCTCGTAGTGCCCCGGCTGCCTCAACCTACCGCCCGCCTGTAGGTGGACCGGAACCCCTGATATGTCACCACTAGAGCGATCTGGCGACATAACAGGCGGTTCAGGACCACCGACATCAAGCACAGGGTGGGAGGGAGAGGCAGCGTACCCCCAAAAAACCACTTCTCCTTCTACCTCTACTTCTTTCTCTTTCCACTGTCCTCTCTTCTTTCTCTTTATTTCTTTCTTTCCTTCTCTCTCTCTCTCTCTCTCTCTCTTTCTCTTTCTTTTACGTTTCTTCTTTCTCTCTTTCCTTTTTCTTATCTTTTCATCTTTTTTATCTTTTTATCAATATTTAATAAAGAAAATTATTATTAATAAAAAATTATTAAAAATTATAAGAAAAACAGAAATGGCTGCCGTTTGTCAAAATGGCAGTTGGAGAGGGCGACCAGCTGGTCTTACCTTATCTCCTCATCGAAAATGGCCGCCCCGCTGCCATGGCAACCAAAATGGCAGTCAGCTGGGCTTATCTTATCTTTTCATCTTATCTCTGCTGATTAAAAAGGGTCACGTGGAGGCCGGTTTGTATACCACCGCCTGAGGCGAGGGCGTGGTGGGCGTGGCCAGAAGCACCGCCATCTTGGTATATAAATCTAGGGGTCAAAGGTCAACCTGGTATACAAAGGGCTGCCCTTACTACTGCTGTGTTGGAAAGAGGGGAACATGTGGGTATAATATTTCTGGACATTGAAAAAGCATATGACTCGGTCAGTCATGAAATATTAATTGAGGAAATGCGCAATCTGAACATTCCTAGAAACTTCACTATATGGATATCTGCCTTTTTTAAGTTTCGGAAAGCGGGAATCCGGTACCCGGGGGTCAGTGTGAAGTATGCAGCGGAGAGGCCTTCCTCAAGGATCAGTTCTTAGCCCTACTCTCTTCAATATTTTCAGTCGGGACATCGTAGACATATTACCTCCCCAGATATGGCATAACATTTTTGCAGACGATATTGCAATATGGACATCTAACAAAGCAATCGCGGATATTAAATCCTGTCTTCAGCTAGCAAGTCACGCTTTAAAGGATTGGGGTGAAAAGAACCATATAGTTTTCTCACCAGATAAAACTTTGGTTACGTGCATATCAAAACAGGGCCCCATGTCATACCTGCCGTTCTATTTCAAAGAAGAAAAACTGGCGTTTAGGCGAGCTCACAAATTTCTGGGAGTAGTCATCGATGATCGATTGACCTGGCGGCCATATATATCCATGCTATGTGATAAACTTATGAAGAACCTGGCACTCTCCCGGCTCATAATTAAATCGAAATGGGGACCATCATGGAGAAATATCAACACCGTATTATCCTCAATAATCCGGAATATTGACAGCTTTTCGTTTCTTCTGCTGCTGCCTACAAGGAAGGCAATTGAACCAGTAGAGAAATGGGAAAGGAAAATACTTAGAGCAGGACTGAGCGCTCTACAATCCTCCCCCATTCCTCTACTATATGCAGAATTTAACCTTCCTCCTCCAAGACTAAGATGGGAATCTGCCACTATGTCTTTTATATATTCATACGTTCAAGCGTTAAAAGAATTCCAGGATGATATACCATTAAAGGAAAACTGCAACAAAATCATAAGATCAAACAAACTCAAGGCGTTGGTGGACAATATTCTCGAGAAATTCGAGATTAATAACATCCTTTTAAGTGGTTTGACCATATTTGACTCCCCTAAAATCTTGCAGTCATCTGTCATCTATATTTACCACTTTATCTGCACTTTTTACCTCTCTCCAAGTTTATTAATCAAAATATTTAATTTTCGCGAAAGTAATATGTATTAAATGTAAAAAAACTCGTATTTTCTTTCCTTTCTCATCATTTCCGAACGTATGATATATTCCATGCCATATGCTGCCATAGTTCTAAAGATCAAGTGACTGCCACCCCCTCAAATCCGACCCCAATGGAACAACTGGGCCTAAACTTCATAGTAATATAGATCTTGCGTAGAGGAATCTGGATACTGAATTTCACGCCCTTACGTACTTAATAGCACATAGATATGTTGTCCTCTCTCCACCCCCGTAATACCGACTCTAGTGTACCAATCAAAGCCAAACTAAATAGTGCAGATGGACGTGCCCATAGGAAGCTACATTCCAAATTTCAACCTTCTACCTCAAAAATGTAGAAATTATGAAGGGGACGGACTGATATTATAAAAAAAATAAGTAGCTGCATTCTTCCGCTACTTAATAATATAGATTATAATCATAATTGTGAGCACTTGAGCAATCGTGCGTCGACAAAGCGATTTCCCGTGTGCGCCCCGTTGTCAGTAATGCTTAAAAGATGAACAGAAATTAACAATGTATTCCTTCTTGACAAATCGATTGTTATATGACATCCCATTATCTTGTTATTATTTACACTCTCTGTTTTAGCACGTGAATTCGACTTGAAGGGGTCCACGTAAAATTCTGAAAAGTTGATACGGCCGAGCTAAGACTTCGATGGTCATATTTCTGAAAACAGAATTTGAAAAAGTTAATTCGTTTTCAAGTTACCGGACGGCCGGATAAACGTACAGACCAAGGACGCATTCTTATAAGTAGCTTTTATGCTAAAGCTCCTAATACAGGAGAACGTGTGAGTTCGTCACGGAAATAGTTTTCCATTGTTCTTGCACGTTTAAGCATTGTTGGCGCTGGCTTGAAGCACACGCCGGAAATGAAAAGTCACCTGGCCATTGTTGTCTGCGCAACAATTTTTATCAAACTACAAATAAAAGAGAACATGTGAGTTCGTCACGGAGACAATTTCGCATTGTTGTCGCATATTTAAGCATTGTTATCGCTGACTTGAAGCACACGCCGGATCTGAAAAGTCACCTGAGCATTGTTGTCTCAGCAACAAATTTTATCAAACAATAAATAAAAGAGAAGATGTGAATTCGTCACAATCAACAATTTGAATGTGCGAGCTTTGCAACAATATGAATTGAATTTTAAATGAGCGAGCTTTGCAACAATATTAATTGAATTTGAATCTAATTACCGCGCAAACTGCGCGCGAATAAAATCTTGTATAATGATATATAGTAAGAATTCTCTCCTTAACTGCGATTGGTCGAAGCCTAATCACAACGCGACATCGTCCTGCAAGCGCTATGAGCAATTAGTTCTTTTGTTTTCTTTATAAAGAAATGCAATTCATATATTTTTTAATGGTACCTAAATGCACATTTAATAAAACATAATGTTGAGATAGTTAAACTTTAATTACATCAAAACAAAACTTCACCTTTTAAACTGTTGAACTGCAATTAGATGAGGCTCGCCACCAAAAAAAAAAATGGCTGACGATGTTGCTTGTGCATCATGGGGGATAGAAAACAAAATTTTTGGGAGTTCTTTTAAGTGTCCAAAATTATTATTTTTAATCCTGTTCGTTATAAAACGTTGAAAGTTTATTTTTGTAGGCGTTTTTTTTTAACAATCTGTGTTGTGGATTGTCCAGGAAACCAAGTAACAATGTAATCATACCGCAGGGTGAAAAGGCCGAACAGTCGCAGTTAGGGAGAGGTTAGATTGAGTTCCACTATAAATATACCATAGATGGCTGTATACAGTAGAGGTTTAGTTAATACTTTGTGCGATTCCCGCAATAACCCTTTTTTTATATTAAAGAAACGTTAACTTAGCCATTTCGCATGAGTCATAAAAATGATCAGGAATTGTCTTAAGAAAAATTTTATTGAATTATTAAAATGAGATATGGTAAATATTATTTAATTTTATAAATTATTAGTAATAACTGGACAAAAGAGAATTTAATCAAAATATATAAAATAAAAATTTGTAATGACACCAGTAGTTCTTTCCTTTGACGTCAAAAAATATAGAGTATATAAAAGATTACAAGACACCATGAAGAATGTGTCCGCTATATACAAACATATGAGTAATACAGACATCCATATGTATAAAAATTACCACGTTACAATACAATGCTGTGATTATTTCAAAAGGATAGAAGCAATAGAGTATAGGAAAATACTCATTTAGCTGAAGGGTCTATTTTGGTCAAAACAATACAAAAAAAAGAGGCTAAACCTATTAATGGATAATAAATATAAATACGAGGGGCGATTGATAAATAAGGTCTCCATGGCTGCAACTTGTTTATTTGTTAACCGATTTTCAAAATTCTTTTTGTATCTTATACTCACATTTGTCCTCTATTTGGACCCTCTTCTGGAGTACGATAACGTCCACCCGCACACGAGTCACCACACACCAGAGGCGTTGCAGCGCCTACAGTTCAAAGATGAAAAATTGCAGTTCAAAAATGAAAGACTTTGCACATTGCGGCTTTCACCACTTCCCAAAGAAGAAAGAGCCCCTTAAGGGACATGAGTTGGTTCTGACGGCGAGGTAAACGCTGCCATTCAATCCTGGTGTCGACAACAACTCCGGAATTCCTCTCCGACGGGTTCACCCAACTAGTCACGCGTTGGCGCAATGCTTGGAAAGGAATGGGGACTATGTCGAAAAGTGAATAGTGCATTACATAGAGGACAAATGTGAGTATAAGATACAAAAAGAATTTTGAAAATCGGTTAACAAATAAAAAAGTTACAGCCATGGAGACATTATTTATCAATCGCCCTTCGTATTTCAACCATATTTTGTAAAAAAAATGTCAGAAGTTGAAAAAGTTTTATTTTAAAGCATAAAGCTTAGCCTGAAGTTGAAAAAGTAATTATGAAGCTTTCTGATTTACTAGATACTTTCTCTAGAACAGTTAATAATACAGCCTCTAAATAATGAAAAAGACAAAAGAAATTAGAAACGTTAAGAATGCGTCTAATTTTGACTACAATGCCTTCAGACAGAAGCCAAAAAGAATGGTAAATAGAAAGAACATAAGCTTCATATTACAGAAACACTTCTTTTTAATTTCCCAATAAAAAAGGAGCAAAGAAAGAAAGTTATATTTCGTATTACATAAGGTAAAAAGAAGAAAAGAAGTAAAATTGCAGTTCAAATACATAAAAAATTTCAAGTTACATAAATTTCAATTTTCAATTTATGTAAATTTCAAGTTATATAAATCAAAAGAAGTTAAAGAAAGTTTCTGAGAAAAGTTTTGTGTAAGCCACATGTTATAATTCAAAGTAGAATTACTGAAGAAAACATTAAAGGACAACTCTACGCAAAAAATCGATTAAAATTTTTTTTACAGAATATCGTTCTTTGATATAAATATAACACATTCCCGTTGAAATTTTAAAATTTGGTTCATAATTTCAATATAAGAAACGGCTATGAAATGCGAAAAACGGCGCTTTTGAGTGACGTAGTTTGAGTCAAAGGAGGCCAACGAAAAAGACAGGCCCAGACGTGGAAAAGTCACCTGTCCATAGTAAGTTAGGCCCTGACGCGAAAAAGTCACCTGACCAGCAATCCAGCCTTCACTGTTTTCAACAAATGAAAAAATACTGATTGTTAAAATCCAAGATGGAAGCAATGTTTTTCGGTCTACATTGTTATTCGGATTACATTGTTATTCTACGTTTGACTCCAAGTACGTCATGGCCTCACCCAAATCCCGCTTATTATTTTCATTTTTCGCACATTTAGATTTCGAATTAATTTTTTTTAAATATGCCATGATTTTATTAATAGGTTACACTTGCGATTTAAATAAAGTTGTATATGACCATAGAGTTGTCCTTTAAATATTAATTCCCATACATTTCATAACCGTCGGAGAAGAATCCGAACTAGAATGTCTCCAAGTAGATAATCAGTGTTCCGCGCATTTTGATTAAATTATGCACTCACCATAAGTGATGAATAGTTCTTTGATGACATTATAAATGGAATAATAAGAATAGAAACTTCAGGCAAGAATTGTATCGTGAAATCATCCATCTTATTAACAAGGTAAATAAAATATAGGCTTAGAGAAGAATGGCTAAGGCGACTTCAGAAAAAAATCAACTAGTTAGGCTAACAAGATAACAAAATGCCCCAAAATTATGTGGCTTGGACGATAAAAAGTGTCCTGCTAGTTATAAGGTCCGGCATCGTAGTCATCTGTTATTTCATTCTCACTATTTATTTGATTATTCCAACAATACTCACTATGATGCCAGCATGCACAACAAAGCAGTTAGATATTAAGAGAAATGAAACTCATTAAAAAAAAAAAAAAGAATAGAAGTTAAACATTTAAAATTCAAATGATATAAGATATACAAATGCTCAAGAGAAATCCCTTAATTTAAAGCTAATTATAAAAATTATTGAATGTCATCTTGTAGGAGTATGATGTTTTTCACTCTTCCACCACTGCACAAGGATACCGATCATAATATTCGTATGATGTTGATTTGATTCAAAAAAATTTAATGGTTTTTTAATAAGTTTTCTTTTAAAATGTTGCATAATTTCTTCTAAGCTTATAGATTGGGTTTTATTAGGAGCTTTAGCATAAAAGCTACTTATAAGAATGGTCCTTGGTCTGTACGTTTATCCGGCTGTCCGTCTGGCCGTCCGCCGTTTGCACGATAACTTGAAAACTAATTAACTTTTTCAAATTCTGTTTTCAGAAATATGACCATCAAAGTCTTAGCTCGGCCATATCAACTTTTCAGAATTTTTCGTGGACCCCTTCAAGACGAATTCACGTGCTAAAACAGTGAGTGTAAAGAATACCAAGATAATAGCATGTCATATAATAATCGATTTATCAAGAAGGAATACATTGTTACTTTCTGTTCATCTTTTAAGTATTACTGACATGGACGCGTGCACGTGAAATGCTTTGTCGACGCACGATTGCTCAAGTGTTCATCATTTATATAAAATCAGTGACGGTGAACTATGTCACAACAAAGAAATGATCCAACAATGGGTAATTTCCCGATTATACAATCGGGTGGGTTCGCATTTAGGAATCTATATTATTAAGTAGAGAAAGAATGGAGCTAATTATTGGTTTTATAATGTCTTAACTGTGTACCCCTTCATAATTTCTACATTTTTTGAGGTAGAAGGTTTAAATTCGGAATGTAGCTTCCTATGGGCATGTCCATCTGCACTATTTAGTTTGGTTTTGATTGGTACACTAGAGTCGGTATTACGGGGGTGGAGAGAGGACAACATATCTATGTGCTATTAAGTACGTAAGGGCGTGAAATTCAGTATCCAGATTCCTCTACGCAAGATCTATATTACTATGAAGTTTAGGCCCAGTTGTTCCATTGGGGTCGGATTTGAGGGGGTGGCAGTCACTTGATCTTTAGAACTATGGCAGCATATGGCATGGAATATATCATACGTTCGGAAATGATGAGAAAGGAAAGAAAATACTACTTTTTTTTTACTTTTTATATATATGAGGCGTTGAGCGGGCTGAGAACAAAAGAAAAAGGGTCTGCATCCTTTGATCTTTTGAGAAATCACCCCCTGCACATTCCTTTATACCCCGAACAACACCTTTTCTACTCATAGTTTTCAACAGTGGCTTAAAGAATAAAGGCAAATAGCGATTAGATAAATTAGAGATAAATACCATATGTTTTACCCCTTTTTGGATAGGTTTGCCCAATATCTTTTGTGAAGTGACTAAAACCTAATAACTTTAATGTTACCATAATAACACTTTTGTTCTAAACTTTCTCAATAGATGGTACTGCCTTAACTTTAAAAACCACAATATAAGAAATAAAATGTGTTTAAAACGCGTTTTAGGTTGTGTCTGCCGAATTTCACCTTAGCGATATTGTTTGAGGTGCCCGACGACTCTGACCTGTCGTATAATGTTTCATGTTTATCTTTTGTGTTTTACGGGTTTAGATTTGTTTAATTTGGGATGCTATTGTATTGATATTGATACGTTTTGGCTATTCTCACGGACTTTGATTTGCTTTGCAATTCGGATTTTATTTTTTGCTTTGTGAATAGATACTGACGTTTGGTTTTATTCAAATTTTGTAAGATTGGAGATAAATAGCATCAGTAGCGCCCGGGGGTACTTCCTGGTTCACTTCCCATTCTTCTTTGCACGGGGATGATTGTGTTTGTTGTGTGCCCGAATGGCCCGTCGATCATGTTTTTGACAACTGTATTGTGTAGTTTTTTGTCACGGTTGACATCAGGAATTTCTGCAGTAATAATATCGTCAATTTGGTTGGGACGCAATTTTTCTTTTAGCCACAGTAAAAGATGTACGTAAAACCCACTGAGTCACGCCAATATTTTACATTTCGTGAGCAGATCTGCCAACTTCCGAACTTTATTTTTAAAAACTCGAGCATAGGATAGGATAGATTGAGCATAAAATTATGATGCAATGACAAAACATTCGTTTTATGCTATTGAACATAAAATGAGTATAGCAGACGATAAGAATAGGGAAGTGTCTATCGAGGAGGCAAAGGAGAAACACGTGTCTGCCTTGAGCCCTCTAACAAATGTCCAGACGACTGACAAAAATTTGTGTATTTTGTTTTTGTGTTTGGAAAGGAAAGAGAAAGAGAAAGAACGAGTATTGGTCAGGAATCTCTGCAGCTAAAAGACAAATGGGTATTGGAAACATCTGAACAACGGGAGCTTCGTCTAGAGCAGGAGGGTATAAGAACTTGTACGTCAGGGAAACTTCAAAGGAAAGATGAGATTTAAAGTATCCAGTGATATTTCCCGGTGGTGAAAATGGATATTTTAATCTGAGGTAGGTCAACCCAACAAAAGGATAAGTGAAGTCCCGGGCGATGTCGGGTTTTCAGCTAGTTACAATGTAAAACGCAAAAAATTTTTTAAATGTAATTATAATACACTGTATACATTATTATCATTGTTACATCATTATTGTTATTATCATTATTGTGCATCTAATTTCCTACAAGGTTTTCTTCAAAGATCCATTTCTGCACGGCGTATTCATGGCAGTTGTTCTTCTATTCACAAATGTCATTAGCGCATCCAGCAACTAAGTGCACGATTTTTAGCACATTTTCGTAGAAAAGTGCTTATGTGATCGGTTTGTCCATCTGTCCGTCCGTCCGTCTGTAGATACAATTCCCACAATACATTGCGCGTGCAATAGAGAGAGTGCATGTATTCAATTGCTGGAAGAAACGAATTATCCTTGCATTGGGGAAAACGAGTATTGAGCACATCGGTTCGGCTCTGCGCGTGTTCTAAACGTTGATGAGATGGTGCGCGTGCAGGATGCACGTGAATGACGAATTAAAAGTGCAGAACGGTTTCTAAATCAATAAAATTTCATTATTCATAGGGAGCTTATTATTTATTACGATAATTTAAAAACGAATAAAACTTTTCACACTCTGTTTTCATAAAATTAATATGTGACAAGAGCACGAACAAGTACGAACATGAGATAGCCTTAATATGTTCGTGCTCTAATGGCACGTCCTCTAATGGTACCATGATGATACCCCCTTAATAATTTCTTTTAACCAGATATGGCATGTAATATACCAAACAAATCATCATGTCTCATGAACGAATATATAAGAGTAACTAGTCTTAGCAGATATTGGTCTAGTGGCACGTGCACGTGTATTTTTCATGAATGAATATAGCGCGTAAATAATGATAGTGTGAATTATTTAGTAGTACGTGTTTTAATGTTACCAAATGGTTCAGTTGGAACTTTCAATGCTAAGACATGGTATGTAATATATCAAACAACTTGTAACAACCTGTCATGAGTGAATATGACGAGTAAATAATGATAGTGGGAATTGGTCTAGTAGCACGTGCCCTAATGAAACCATATGACACAATATGGTACCGTTGGAACTTTCAATGCTAGGATATGGCATATAAAATATCAAACAACTCATAACATGTCATGAGTGAATATAACGAGTAAATAATATACTGGGAATTGGTTTAGTAGCACGTGTCCTAATGGTACCATAAGGTATGAGTAGGGTGCTAAGATATGGCGTGTAAAATATCAAATAACGAGTGAATATAACGAGTAAATAATGATAGTGACAGTTGTTAGTAGCACGTGTTCTAATGGTATGATATGGTACTATATGGTAAAGCTAAGATATGGCAAGTGATATATCAAACAACTCTTAACAACGGCATGAATGAATATAATGGGTAATTAATGGTAGTCGGAATTGTTTAGTAGCACATGTTTTAATCGTGCTATATGTTACCTTTGGAAACTGTCAGTGCTAAGATATAGCGTGTAATATATCAACCAACTCCTTACGAGTTGTTAGACCTATTTTTATCCATTGCTTACTTATATCAAGAGCATATTGCTGTTAGGTTTAACAGTATATAAAGCTAAATGCTTTGAGACATATTGCTAATTAGTAGTAATTAATCGCTTGCTTCAATAGTAGATGATAACGTAGGAACACTTTACCGTAGAGGCACATACACATAGTGCTTCAGCAATTGAGGCTCACTTCGTTTAACATTATGTGAGAATGTCTACAAATTAAAAAACTTTATTTGTTCAAATATATAAAGAATAACTTTACTCTCCACTTAATTTTTCTGTTTTTAAGTTTATTTGTTTAAATTCTCTCTATACATTTGTTTACTTAAATAGTCATTTACAATTTAGTTTTCATATATTTATATTTTCTCTAAAGTGTCTTATATTAAAGACAAAGCCAAGATATTACTGCGAGAAGAATACGAAATAACCAAACATAAGGAACTGAAGCCAACGCATATGCTCAACAACCAAACCATGTTCCAAAGAGCAGATACGATCCAGCTACTCCTCAACTTCACCAAGGTAAAAACCGCCTCCAACTGAACAGGAAATTAAGACCTCCACAAGGTCCGCGCTTTTCTTCTTCCCTTCAAAAAAAAAAACCAGTCACCGTTTGACATAATGTCTCCCCTCTATTTTGTAATTATTCCATTGGCCCTAACAACTTGTCTTATATGTATAAATACCAGGCCTGGCCAGCCTCACATCTCTGTAGCTTAACCGCCTCCGATGATAACGTCTAGTTGAAACGCGTCAGGCAAATAAAGGTTTCTACCGCATCTCTTTGGACCCTCGTTTTTTCACTTCAAATAAAGTTAAATGAATAGAATGAAATAGCATTTACGAAATGGTGGTTAAAAGAACAGCAGGTGGGGAGGGGGGGTAGGAGAAGCCTGTAGAGCAGCACCATGTAGGCCGGAGGGAGGGTTCATCAAGAGCGGAAGTTCCTTTCGTTGCAGCCTGGCCGTTGGAGACCAGTGGCAGTGCTTTCATTTCACTTGAATAGCAATGGAACTGTTACGACCTGCGATTCCCCTTCCTCCTCTTCCCTGGTACTACTGCTGTGAGCGCTAACTCACTTACAACACATCGTAAACTTACCACCAGTCAGCGCACACAACACATAAAGTACAAAAAATTTCAGTAAAAAATATGTCCGGAAAATCCAAAATCCGTAAAATTCAGGTCCGTAAAATCGAGGTTCAACTGTATATCACTTACCATATGTTGCCATAGTTCTAACGACCATGTGACTGCCATCCCCGCAATTCCGACCCCACTGGAACAATTGGGTCTAAACTTCATAGTAATGTAGATCTTCCCTAGAGGAACCTGTATACGGAATTTCACTCCTTTACATACCTAAATAGCACATAGATCTTTTGTCCTCTTTCAATCCCACCCAAGTAATTGCCACCCCAGTGCACCAATCAGAACCAAACTAAATAGTGAAGGTGGACATGCCCATAGTAAGTTAATATCGAATTTCCACCTTCTACCTCAAAAAATGTAGAAATTCTGAAAGGGACTGTTGGACAAAATAAAAACATTAACTAGCTCCATTCTTCCGCTACTTAATGATATAATTTAAGAACATTTGAGCAATCGTGCTTCGATAAAGCGATTTCACTTGCGCGTGCCGTTGTCTATAATGCCTAAAAGATGAACAGAAAGTAACAATATATTCCTTCTTGACAAATCGATTGTTCTATGACATGCCATTATCTTGGTATCCTTTACAGTCACTGTTTTAGCACGTGAATTCGACATGAAGGGGTCCACGAAAAATTCTGTAAAGTTGATACAGCCATGATGGTCATATTTCTGAAAACAGAATTTGAAAAAGTTAATCCGTTTTCAAGTTATCCGGACGTACGGACGGACGGACGGCCGGATAAACGTGCAGACCAAGAACGCAGTCTTGTAAGTAGTTTTTTGCTAAAGCTCCTAATAAAGGCCTGGGCGCTGAAACGTCATTCATTGTTACATCATCATCAGAAGGGCAAATTTCGGGCTTACTATTGGTGGAAATACGATTAGCAATGCCCTACTCGTAGCCTACGAGATAGGCAGGCCCTGGCGCGGAAAAGTCACCTCATCATCTTAGTCCGAATAACAATGGAACCTTCATTGTTTCCAACAAGCGAAAAATTGCTGATTGTTAAAATCCAAGATGGAAACAATCAAGGTTACATTGTTATTTGGACTAAGATGATCACGTGACTTTGCTGCGCCAGGACAACACCTCCTACAGAGAAGACCTGCGGACCAAAGGTATATGCATTGTTACATCATCATCAAGCGGCCAAATTTAGGGCTTATTATTGGTAGAAATACGATAACAATAGCCGCTTGATGATGATGTAACAATGCATATACCTTTGGTCCGCAGGCCTTCTGTCTAGGAGGTGTTGGCCAGGGCCTGTCTATCTCGTGGGCTACGTGCCCTACTAAGGTGATGTAACAATGTAGGACGTTTCAGCTCCCAGTATAGCTACTTTATTATACCGAGCTGACTCGACCGCCCTTACAGAACCCACTTGTAATAGTAATGCATGTTACAAGAGCAAGGATTTTTATCTTGCTGATTAAAATCTTTGCGAAAATGGCTAAAATGGAAGAAATGTAAAGAGCATTGTCAAGAAATCTTTGTATTGCATGTGCGATGGAAGGCTATTATTACCAACATTTGAAGAAGTTTTAGTATTTTTATGTCGAAAGAGCATAATGTTGCTTCTTCTCGTCAAGAGAGGGCCATATAAATGAACCTAGAAATTTATTTAGCGACTCGCGTTCTATATTCTCCTTGCGAGTCGCAAGCAGAGACAAATGAAAATAAGAGACTGGCAGTGCCCTATTCATTTCGCTGAGCGCTACTGGTGCCACCGGAAGTGCAGCAATCGCCATGCCGGGAGTGGCAAAAACCTACGGCGGCGTATGTTCTCAATGTAATTTCAGCTGTTTTTGTAGATGATTTCAGGAGGTATTAATGAGCATAACCTATTTTCTGATTTTTTTTTAAAAACTTTATTGCATTAACTAACGATAACGTATGCTTTTAATGACTTTCAATAGCCGATTCAATGCTTACGAATTCTTAAAAGAGCACGTACAACTCGCAACTCCTATCGTTATAATGGAGGCTTAGCCAGAGACAAGTGAAAGCATAGATGAAGAAAAATGAAGAAGCAAAGATATTTCTTCATCCATGGTGAAAGTAAATGAAACTAGAGGAAGGATGATTTTTTTTCCAATCTTAACTGATTATTAAAAAAGTTGATTCTTGCAACTTAATCAGTTTTTAATACCTAGTAAAGATTTTCATTTGTATTGCTAAATAAAAAGTAAATTTGAAGCCTCATCATACAGGATTACCAATGGAGTTACACAAAAAATTTAAACTGATTTATTCTTTATTGATTTTTAAATATAAGTCGTGGTAAGACACTGCGTATATTTTCTACACTTATTTTTTCTGTCAGCCGCTTGGTTTCATGGTGATATCGAATATTACAATATGTGATGACAATAAGTCGAAGCACATGATCGTCAGAATGACTCAAATGAATGGTGAGTTAAATTAGTGAAAATATTAATTTTGTTTTTGTTATAATTTTGATAGGCGTATTCAATTTAATTGCTATTTGCTCTCCTAGATTATAAAATTCACTCTTAATGATTTTTTTCTGAAATTTTGCACAGGTTTACTACATCTTTCGATGGTGTAATAAGGCCTCTTTATTTCTTACTATTATTTCTTATTAAGGCTGTGGCAGCTCTGATATTGCTCTTTCAACGCTTCTTTACGTTGAATGCAGATTATAGATTTAATTACAGATCTAGAAACGAATCCTGCCGAATCACAATATTTTGAGAAGCTTTTAATATCAGGGATTGGATAATATTGAGACGCATCATCTGATAAGGATTCATGATTATATTCATCAAAGTTATACATGAATTAATGTTTTGTGCCGTGCACTCAATTTTAACCTAGTAAATTTAATGCCAATCAATTTGTCATTAATTTAATGTAATCAGTTTAATAAAAAAATGCTGTATAATTTTGTTGCCGAAATAAAAGATGTATCCACTTTTTACGAAGAATGTCATCCTTTGGAAATCTACAGCGCGAATGTTTCGTTTTCTAATTTTTTGTTTAGCTTTGAAATAGCTATTATACAAGAGCTTCACCAGATACTTTAGACTCAAGTTTTTCTTGCCCTTTACGTAGAAGCTCTTATACCGTCTTGGTCTATTCAAAACTCCCGTTGTACAGATGCTTCAAATGCCCGTATAGCTTTTTCTGTTTTAGTTGCAGAGTTTCTCTGACCAATACTATAGATTGTTTACTATACGTGTATATACCTATTTGCACATTTTTACATACATATTTATATATTTTCACAGATACTTACACATTTATATTGTCATATTTACGTGTATATTGTCATAAATACGTGTATACACAATCTACACAAGTTTACACGCGGCTTTACACCTATTCACATAAGTTTACATACGTTTGTACACCTATTTACACAATGAAATAAAATACGTTTGTACACCTATTTATCAAAAATAATGTTCCAGAAATTAAAAGGAAGGAATATCTTAGTTTAACCAAATTGTGTGTAAACAATAATATTTTTTTGTATAAAGAAAAATTTTACAAAATGAATAATGGGACTCCTATGGGGTCCTGTCCTAGCCCAATTCTTGCGGACATTTTCTTAAAGTCCTTCGAAAGCATCCTCAAGAATTCGAGCCATTACTTTCCCGATGTTTGGTATCGTTACGTGGATGACGTATTTGCCATCTTCGATACCAGGGTTTGCAGTATTGATAAGTTTGTTGAGTATATTAATAATTTCTTCCCCACTGTTCAATTCACCTACGAAATAGAAGTTAAAGGTAAGCTACCGTTTCTGGATACTTTAGTTTTGCGGAATCAAGGTTGTCTATCCTTCGACGTATACCGAAAACCTTCGAACAAATTGAATTTTATCCCGTCTGACTCCAGCCACCCATGGAGTCAGAAGATATCCGCGTTTACATCAATGCTAGACCGCGCCTTAAATCTTCCCTTAAGTAATACTGCCTTCAAGAAAGAAATCTCCATGATTAAGAAAATTGCCACGGGGAATGGCTATGATCCCATTACTGTGACAAACCTTCTTAAGAAAAGAAAATTTATTAAATTTATCAGGGACATTACTACACTTCCAAAAACTAAAGATAATCATATGACTATCTCCGTATCATATAATCCACAGCTTGTCAAAGGTCTCAGTACACTTTTCAAAGCTCATAATATTTCCCTTTGTTTCAGCAACCCAAATCAAGCAAGGTTTTTGTTGGGCAACCCCAAAGACAAGGTTCCCCCTCTCCAGAAGTCAGGGATTTATGAAGTCAAATGCCCTCAATGCCCGAAGGTTTATCAAGGACAGACTTCTCGCAGCGTTTTGACCCGGTTTAAAGAGCATCTGAACCATAGGAAATTCGGCAGAGGCCATCTCTCCGCCGTCGCCAAGCACTCACTGGACACAGGACACGGCATTTCCTTCGAACATGTTAAACTTTTAAAATCAGTAAATAAGAACCGATTCCTGGATGCCTTTGAGAGTATGGCGATTCAATCTACAAACAGCAATAAGTTACTTAATTCGGATAAAGGGCCAATCAGCGACTCTCAGCTAATTCAATGGTGGGTCAACCTAACCAATCATTGAATCTTTTGTTGAAGTGCGTCTGATTCCTTTTTTATTATTGGCCGCTTTTCTCTATGAATACCCGCTCTTCCAAAATGTTGCTCTCCGGTCCATTGCCCAACTTGACAGAAGAGTTGCCAACAACCACTCTATCTATGAGGATCTGGGGATGACCCACATAGGCACCTTTGTCCAGACTCTTATGAAGAACATGCTACCCAAGATGGAGAATCATGAAAACACCCTGGTTTCTGCTATCCTGGACCACCCACTCGCTGTTAAGGGTCCCCTCAGGTTTCGAAGACCCCGCCATGTCCTGGATGTCTGCTTTGATGACGTTAACAAGGCCGTCTTCCCCAACTATTGGATCTTCTAGATCTTGCTGATTTTTGGGGACTCTATTCGTCAATCCACAATCTGACTCGTCCCTTCTCGGGACTCATTCTCTGGAGGACTAAAGAGGTTCATCAGGCTTCTCTCCCAGTTCAGTGTACTTCCTCTGGTTTTCTTTTTGGGCGAGCGTGCAAAGTGAGCTTGGCTCCTGGACCACTCGCGTCTTTCTTTTTCACTACACTGTTCGATTGTCGATTGTCGATGTTAAATTCAGTATCTTCGGGTTTTCTCCTGGGTACTCCCTGTTTTTACCTGCTGAATGATGAGAGCTTCGCCCTCGAAAAGCGCTTACAGGATAAGGTCGTATTTTTCCTTTTGTAATTTTGTTGTGGTCAAAGAGTCTTTTATTTATTTTATTTCATTACTTTTATCCACATTTTTTTCCCTTTTCAATTTTTCTGGTGGTTGTAATAATTTTTGCCAACTCCCGAAAAGTTTTTTATATTTACACAAGTTTACACTTTTGGACACATCTCTAAAGAAAATTTACATAACTTTACACACATTTACACACACACGTACACAAATTTACACAAGCGTATACGCCTAATTTACACAAGGTTACACTTTAGCATATTTACACATTCGCATAGGTACACAAATTTACACACGCGTATACACCAATTTACACAGGTTTAAACACCTATTTACACGCGTATACTGAAATTTTCACAAGTTTACATTTGTATACCGACCTGTATTTGTATTTTATCATCTTTATAGTCAAAATTCGCCTGCTTGTAGGCAGGAAAAAAGATTTTAATGATAAATCTGTTGCTAAATTCTAAAATAACGATCGCCGTGTTCATAGAGTTGACAGCTCTTGAACGGTAGACAACAATAGGAAGAGAAACGACATCTTTTTAAAATTTTTAAACATCAATTTATTTTATAATCTCATTTATTGATTTATCGATACATTCAACTTATAATGTACAATGCAATAAATTCACCATCACCTAACAGAATTGATTTCCACAAAAATCAAGGGATTATTTTTGTTGTAACCATTACGTCGTTCTCATTATAAATCTGCAAGATTCCTTTTCCGTTCCTTTGGGTAGGCTAAATGGAAACTATCACGTATTGCTGAAGAGGAAGGCTCATATTTGTATCCTTGGCAATCTGAAATACAGAAAAAAGGATGAGTTTTAGATCAATGATTTACACTCCCTACAATAATGAAAAGGGAAACGGTGACATTTTATTTTAGTTAATATCACATTCGACCTCAGTGCTGAAATTAAGTCAGCAACCCTTCTTACTTTCTATAAGGCTCCGATACACAGCTTCCCGTGTTTAGATCCATTCTTGCTGCGAGAAAGTAGCCATGTTGTTAGCAGTCGATAATAATGAATGCTGTTCAGTGGAAATGCATTTCTGATCACAACGAGTAAATAAAAAATAATCGTAACAATAATGAATAAGAAAATGCGTTAGTAAATAAACTGGGAGCTATTAAATAAGTATAACTTAGATTCCTGTTTTCGTTCAATTTTTCTTGAACTGGTAAAATTAGTAGGAGCAAGACATACAACGTTGGAGAATGGCTTATTCAACGTTGGCTTTTTGAGGGAGACTGTTCTCGCACTCAGAGTTGAAGAGACTATCCCTACGGATAGATAGTCTTTAGATAACTTGTCCCATCCATAATCATATTAAAGAGTAGTATTAGTTCTAATAATTTTATATTAATCTCCTTACTAATACGAACGGCGAAATCGTCCAGTATCGCTATCCGCCATGTTTTCGTAACTTGATTTCGTATCTCTACCGGAAATGATTCCCATTTCCTATGACTTGGCTCGTAAAGCTGTGTATGGCGCTGTTAGATGAGTCGAGGGTTAGTAAACACTTGAAGATGGATGGTACAACTTATTTACGAAGTACTGTATTCTTATAATCGAGTCAGAGAGCTATACCCTAATAAAATGAGTCCTACGATCTGGAAATTGCTGTGAGTGCACAAACATCCTTCTTTATATATATAGAAAGAAAAGACTAGCAGAGGATCAGGATACTACGCTTGTAGGTAAACAGAAAAACCTCAAAAAGCTAAATTAAACCTCCAAATTGGTTAAATAATAACTCAATCACTACAATATAGAGCGAAGGGACTATCCATTCTAAGAAATATCCGAAAGACCTCTTCACTGAAAAAATTCATTCTAGCTTGATATAACGGGACTTGATTTACCGAAAAAAATTTTTTAAAGGCTCACAATGGATGGACCTCTCCAAGGATGCCTTCTAGTCTAAATAATTTTTTACTCACGTAATCTTACTTTAGATGTACATTTGGTGTTGTTGCAATTTTCTTTTCTCCTTTCGATTTCTTGAAGCAAAAATTGGCCATTCATCACTTTGTGTAGTCTAGCGGTCGCCAATTCTTCTATTTACTTGCTTACCATTTGCCCAATACAGCACGGAGCTAAAGGAGTGCTTCCTCTATCGTCTTTCACTCTTTCTCAAGAGTCTGCTAACGCATTATCTCCAGTTACTGATCATTTTTGAAGATTTTCAAGAAATTGTTAAGTACTAAGAATTCTCTTTTCTAAGAAAAGCCTGAATAACAGGAATTCTATGCATTGAATTCTATACTGCACAAACTTTGCCTTGCATTGTTGGTCATGAGATATATATTGTTGATCCTTGCATAGTGTTGGTGCATTGCGTGTTGACACCATTGTTGATACCTATTGTTGCACAAACTTTTCCTTGCATTGTTGGTGATGAGATATATATTTTTGGTCCGTGCAGAGTGTTTGTGAATTGCGTGTTGATACCATTGTTGATACTTATTGTTGCACAAACTTTGTCTTGCATTGTTAGTCATGAGATATTTCTCATTAATATGCCCTGTCATAACCATGAATATCGATTTTTTAACAATAATTATTATTTTTTCGAAATCTGAGGTAGGCAGTGACCTTCCTCATGCTTTGAAGGTCATGTATGCGAAATTTCATCAAGATCGGAATAAAACTGGAGATTTGTATAAAAAATAAACAAACCCACAAACAAACAAACATTTTTCTTTATATATACAGGGTGTAACTAAAGATGTGTTACAAACTTTGGGGAATGATAGAACTGGTCAAAATAAGCATTTTTTGTTCTATGAACATTGGTCCACAACTGCATCGTTTAAGAGTTATAGCCACTGTTCAAAATGACTTTCGGAAATTGAACCAAATTACAAGGGACAATAGGTATCCAGTACCACGCACATCGATGATTTAATAGACAAGTTAGCTGAGGCTCGGTATTTCACAAAACTAGATATCATGGACGCCTATCACCAGATACGGATGGAGGAGGAACACGTCCCCCTGACGGCGTTTAAAACCCGATACGGATTGTATGAATTCCGTGTAATGCCGTTTGGACTAAAGGGGGCTTCGTCCACGTTTTCAAGAGCCTTAAATGACACTCTCATGGAATTGCTCGACGATGGAGTAATTACCTATTTTGATGACATTTTGATATATGCCCAAACCAAGGAGGAACTGGAAAAAAAGACGGAGCAAGTGCTGAGCCGCCTAGCAAGGGACAGGTGGTATCTTAAAATTCGGAAGTGCGAATTCGGTGTGACCACCGTTAAATATCTAGGCTACACGTTCTCCAGCCGGGGAAAGTCGTGCGACAACATATTAACTAAGGCCATAGAGGAATGGCCATTACCAAAGACACTCAGGCAAGTGAGAGCATTTTTGGGTTCTGTACAATTTTACCGCCACTTCATTCCGAAATACGCAGAGACTGCTGACCCGATATTTCAGCTCCTTCGTAAGGATGAGCCGTTTAAGTGGACTCCGGAACGAACGCGAGCCTTTTCCAAGCTTAAGGAAGCATTGAAAGGGCCGCCTGTACTGAAGATTTTTTCGGCAAAGAAAAAGCTTTATGTGTTGTGCGACGCCTCAGAAACGGCAATTGGGGTAATAGCATTACAGATGCATGAAGGAAAACTTTTTCCGGTAGCATTCGAGTCGAGAAGATGGAGGCGTGATGAAGAAGGATATTCAAACTACGAGAGGGAATTGGTGGCCATAGGGCATGCAGCGCAGTGTTGGAGGCATTATATTCAGCAAGTCCCCACACAGATTTATACTGATAACCAAGCAGCTTCTAGATTATTAAAGCAAAAACAATTGTCAAAATTGCAGTCTAAAGTGTTACAAAGTCTAAAGTGTTATTGGAGCTGCCAGTGGAGATCTTTTACATAAAGGCAGACAAGAATATATTCGCCGACGCATTGTCAAGGTACACGCAGGACAGAAGGAAGATAGAAGTTAGTAACATAAAAACTAATACGAAAGATTATACTTTTACAGGAAAAAAGAAGAATGGAAAAGAAAAACCGCAATCAAAAAAAGATTTTCGACGCGGGTTCGGCAGCGGGATATTGTCAAATCCCCGTCGGAGGAAAAATGTTAAAAAACATTATTTCGAAGATTTGACAAGAAGAAAAGAAGATGGGAAGGAAAGCACCCCCGTCGGTAGTAGACGGACCCCGTCAGGTAGAGCAAACCCGAAGCCGCGGGATTGGAGGAGGATCGAGAAGGCTGAGCCTCGGGATTGGAGGGCGATATGCGCAATCTCGGCTCAGAATCCTCCAACCCCGGATAAAAGGCGAGGGAAAAGAGAGGATCGTCAGATGGTAATTAATTCTCTTTCGATTAGGAACGATCGTGGCCGACCAAACCTGATGAGATGCCCGGGCAAATTTCAGAGGAAAGGTTATGAGTCGCTGAGGCACGGAGGACCAACAGCAAGTAACATTAGTAGTGCTAAGGACATAAATTATAATTCTTGCTTTGTTAAAAGAAGTCGCCGCGCCGAGCCACAGCTGTCCGACGGAAGGAGGCTGCCGCTGCCGCCGTCTCAGCACCTTTCCCGGCATCGAGCTACAACGAAGCCAATCAAGACAGGTATTCGTTCCCACGGAAGGAGGACGCTCAACCAAGCCGGACAACCGACCCACGCCAGCCAGGATGGCCTGGAGACCTCGTCGCCCATGAAAAGGAAGAGCTCGCGCTCACATGGCAGTCGAGTCATTGGTCGGAGTCAAGGAGGAATTCACAAAGGAGAGCGTGTTTCGTCGGCAAGTTACTATCATCGTAAGCCCAGTAAAAATAATAATAGTTGCACAGCTTTAAATGAACTCGTTACAGATGGACTTGAGCTAATTAATCAGAGGGACGTGATTATTGAAGAGTGTCAGCCCGAGCAAATACCCGACGCCGACGCTGGTAGCTCAATTCCCACGTACGACGTAAAGTTGGAGATTAGCGACATAGCCGCCGTTCATGACCGAACGAGGGACGAGACCGACCCGCCCCCGACATTGGAGAGTCACGTGCAGGACGACGTGACCACGGAAAATTTATCTACCCGAACGATATCACGACAGCAAGGACCGGAGTCCTTGTGTTTCACTCACCCTTTAGTAATCCCGAGGAGAAGTGGATACTGCAAGGCAGCGTTTGTGTCAACCACTCCAGCTGGCTATCTCGCGGGGCGCCCTGCAGATTGTCCGCGCTCGGACAGCAACACCGCGTTGTCTGGTACTGTGCGAAATTAAAATAGATGATAAGATATGGTGTTACATTTAGACGAGTTAAGAGCTTTTGACTGTTACTAATCCATATTTTATTCTCGACAGCTCAATCTCCTCGGTCGACAAACCTGTATAGGTCGCCGCTCTCAGACGTTGCGGCGCCCATCACAGCTCAGGCGTTTTACTTCTTAGAAGATCCCGACATTTCGGAACCAGTAAGCAGTAAGGTTACGGAAGACATCGAACATATGCTGATCAGTGACACTCGATGCAAAAAGTGGATGATATCCAGAAATGTACGGGTTCCCTCCTATGAAGATGCCCTGGACTGATTAAATCTTTACTCAATTATTTCACGATTAGTTAGCAAACTCTGCTAGCTCTTGTAATTAAAATTAAATTCTGATAATTAAATTATACTTCATATTACCTCCTTGTTTCCACTCTGTGCGTAAGTTAAAAATACACGACAGTTTGTAACACACCTTTAGTTACACCCTGTATATAGATAGATATATAGATTATTCTGTACTTTTTAAGATTTTTAATATATAAGTTACAGAATATTTAAGCACTTTTTGATCAATCGGCTACAAAATATTTCCATGTACAATGCGCCAGTACCCGGATTGTTTCAAATTTTTAAATTGAAAAGTTCACTTACAGGCGTGTTTTTAGATTATTTAAGTTACATGTGAAGATGGTAAATCCAAAGCCAACTAGAAAGACAGGCCCGGACGCGGAAAAGTCACGTGACCATAGAAGTCCGAGTAACAATGTAACCATCATTGTTTCCATCTTGGTTTTTAACAATCTGTATTTTTTCGTTTGTTGAAAATAATGAAAGCTTGATTGTTGGTCGGACTTCTATGGTCAGGTGACTTTTCTGCGACAGGGCCTTGTATTTCACGTTGGCCTCGTGGTAAATCTGAATGACAAGTAAAAATTATGGCAGTCAATTAAAATTATTCCTGGCTCCTCAAGACTTCTTTATATGAGATGCAGTAGATTAAATGAAATACCCGTAGACAGAGCAAAGCGACTCTCTCAGGGAGCCAAACAATGGGCAAAATGACCGAATGATACGTAATTTTAAAGCAAGTAGGCAAAACTTCATAAGTATGCATTATGTAGGGTGACCAGACGTCCTGTTTTTTATTTATTTTTTATATACCTTAAGTAAAAGTTATCATAAATACACCATTTAATTCACCGCGATACCCTTTTTGCAAGAAATTTCTAAAATAGTGACTCTGCAATTATGTCCTGGTCATTTTTCTTTCAAAATCTGGTCACACAAGATTATGAGTTTCTTTTTTTTTCTGTGCGAACGTAAGTCGCACCGGTTTAGCTAGTATATTAATACTAGAAATAACCCACCCGATTGTATAATCGTCTTTGTTAGATTTTTGACACACATATCTCTCCAAACCTTTATGACATAATCTATCGCTGATTTTATGTAATATTAGCTGAAGTACCCGGCGTCGCTCGGAGAAAAATATAGTTTTTTTCATATTTATGTATACAGGGTGTGCTCGAATAAAGTGTACAAATTTGAGGGGGTGATAGAGAGATCAAATCTAAGCAACATTTTCCTCTTTCATTTTTTTCTCTGGGGCATTGTTTTTGAGTTAAAAATGTTGGACGTCGCGTAGATGTAATATGCCACTCAATCCCTGCTTCTGGAACACGTCAAAATCATGGTCAATCATGTAATAAATAGCACAAAAATACATTGCATACAGTACAATAATGGGACTTGTGTTTTTATGAAACATGCAAATATTTTACAATAAGTGTTCTAATTGACTCCCTCTGGCATGAATGCATGCTTTACAACGTCACCGCATGGACTGACGTACACGTTCAAATGTTCCTGGTTCTTTGCGAATCTGGTCCGCAGCTACGGCGATTTTGGTTACCCGCTCATCATCGGATCCTACAGGTATCTCGTATACCAATGTCTTTAAGTGTCTCCACAGAATATAAACAATTGTTTCCTGCAAGTAGGATTTCAACATTTTTTTATCTCAAAAACAATGCCCCAGAGAAAAAATTAAAGAATGAAATGTTGCTTAGTTTTGATCCCTTTATCCCCCCCCCCCCCCCCCAAGTTTGTACACGTTATTCGAGAACATCCTGTATACTGAGTCCGCCAAAAAATGTATACACACTTCAGCAAAAGAAAAGCCTACATAAAAGTTGTAACATTAAATTCATATAGGCTTCTACAATTACGACAGCTGTTCAAAGTGATTATCATTAGCGTTGGGATATTTTTTAAATAAAGCGAACAGTTGCTCTTCCTAGCAAACTCTTATCAGTAATCTCGTATGTCTAGGTGGCAATTGTTGCAGGGTCTTTTATCGGGATCGTCTTCATTCAATACGTGTAATAATACTGGGGTGTAAGCTTTCGATTTTGCTGTTACGGAAAAAATTATAGATGATATCTAGTAAAGTGTGTATAGATTTTTTTGGTGGACTCTGTAGAAAATAAAAGATACATTGTATTCCCGCGCGAAATACTTGCATCCCTGTTGATGCTGTTTCACGGAACAATCGCAAAAAATCATCATTAAAGCAAATAACGACGTCACAATTTTTAACGCTGGCAAAAATCCAATGACGTATATTAAAGATAGACTCCGAATCCTATTGTTGTAATTTGAAGCAAATTGGGAAGCTCCATGCCCAGAACTGTCATGGCTGAAAGTGAGTGAATCTGACGCAAAACACATGGCTAAACACTAGAGTAGCTGATTAATAATTCTTTCACACGCCGATTACGGAGTGATAAGTTTATCTTTACGTTTACTTTGTATTTGAAGTATTTTATTATATTTTATAAACAATTTTTCGATCATGGTTTCAATTTCAATTTCATTTCGATTGTCTTTAAGTAACGTATTTTCATTTTAGTTACGTATTTTTGATTTATTTTTGTGGAAAATGATTCCTGATACTTTTTCTTGTCTGTTTGTACAATTGTACGCAGAACAACTTTGAATAATGGTTTTGAATTAATTATTCCTCGGGCCCAAAATCTTCAAAAAGAAAGCAGCCAGACAAGTAATTACTCCACGGCTCACTCCTGCCCAGGACTATCATGGCTTAATTTGCTTCACTTTTTGCCGCTGTTAACAATAGGATTCGGAGTCTATCTTTAATATACGTCATTGCAAAAATCTGATTTAGATAAAAAATTAAAGATACACTGTGTCTCGTGCGAAAGACTTGCAGTCATTGTTGATGCTGCTTCATGGAACAATCGCAAAAATCTTCATTACGGTGATGCTTGGCAAACAATTGTCAATTGTTTCAAATCCTAGACCAATCAGAAAGCCGAATGCCAGCCACACACATCTCAGTTTTATATATTAGATGATTAATATCGTTGAACGTAAGTAATTTCATCTCAATACGGTGTTTTTCATAATGCGTATGATTGTTTTCATAATGCGTGTGAGATACTCTGTGAAGCTCCTTAATAGAGCGTTGAATTCTATGAGTGTCGCCTCTCTCAATTGTTGCTCTCTAGTATTATTTTGAGTGCACATAACCATTAGAAGGAAGTACCGTTCGAATTTAGTGCATTGTAATAAATTCTCTTTTGGATCCGTGAATTCTTCACGGGAGAAATGCTTATACACTACCCTATCAAAAGTAATGGGACACCATCACTTTAATAGAAACACTCAAAAATATACACATTTTAGTATCTTGTTGGTCCACCTTTTGCTGCTATCACAGCTTCTGCTCTCTGGTCCACAAGTTTTTCATACGCTTCGACAGGTAATTTTCGCCATTCTGCCATAAGGCCATAAGTATCTTGGACAGTTTGGACACGGATTTCGGTGGTTCCGCACAAGCGCGCAGTCGACGTTCCAACACGTCTCACAGATGTTCGATGGGGTTCAAATCAGGGCTCTGGGCAAGCCAGTCAAGTTCTCGAACCCCCTTTTCATCAAACCATATGCCTACAGCCCTTGCTTTATGGCAAGGTGCGTTATCGTGCTGAAACAGAAAAGGGTCATTGCCAAAGTGCTGCCAGAGAGATGGGAGTGCTGCGTTGTCCAGAATGTCTTGGTAACGCTCTGCGTTTAGATGTCCGTCCACAGAAACGATTGCACCAACCCATACCATGAAAAGCACCCTTACATCCTTACCGACCCTCTGCCGAACTTCACCGTGGCACAACACAGCTTGGCAGATAACGTTGGCCGGGCGTTCGCCATAATCCAACCCGTCCATCCGATTGCCAGATGGTGTTGCGGGACTCATCACTCCATCCAACCATTCGCCATTGATCCAGAGTCCAATGTCGTCGCTCTTTGCACCATTGCAATCTTCTCGCTGCGTTACTGGTGATGATATGAGGTTTGTGGGCTGCCGCTCTGCCACAAAAACCCATTGCATGCAGTTCCCTGCGAACAGTCAGGGTGCTCACAGTTGTTCCCGTCGACTCTATGAAAGATCTTGTCAGTCCATCAAGCAGTGACCACTTTACGAATAGCCATTTGGTCTCTGGCCGACATGATCTTGGGTCTTCCAGTCCTAGGCGAAAAACTTATGGTACCTTTCTCTTTCCATGCCCGGATAACGTTGTAAACGGTCGATTTCAGGATGTTAAGAGGGTTGACGTCTCTAATATTTTTACCTGCAAAATGGCACCCAACAATTGTACCTCTTTGGAAGTCTGAAAGCTCTTTTCTTTGAGACGTTCTTACAGCATTCACGCAAGCATCATCTCATAATAGCATACTCTCTGTTATGTAGTGCTGGAAAGAATGCCAACAGTGAAATTGCAAAGGAATATCTCATTTTCATTCAAATCAGGGCTGTCCCATGACTTTTGTATGGTAGTGTATATGTTTTACCATCATTTTGGTTTATAAACGAATGACCAACAACGACCGTTTTGCTATGCTTTTCCAGCGCCGTCTGGATCATACACAACAAGCTTTATATTTCTATCTCATTTCTATGTTGATCTATAACGTTTCAAAGAGTGTATACATCAATTAGGGACACCCTGTGCCCAAAAAGTCTGGTAACATGGCAGATAACTCAAAGCTGTAGGATTTCGAGAATGAGTATTTAGCCAGTTTTAGAATTTAGAATTTATTAACGTTAATTATGCAAATTTAATAATTTATTCATGTTAGGATTGTTTATGGATCGTAAGTTTAGCATTTTTGAAAGATTTAGAACGGATTTAGAGATGGTAAAGAATTAAATAATAAATAATATTTTAAATGTTTTTTCTCTGCTCGATTTTAAGAAGCCCTTAAACGGTGCCAGAATTGCTGTCAACAACAAGGGGATTGTCAAGGATTCAGTTTACACCTTATAGAATAGGATTGTTTTGACTTTTGTTCAAGGACCCAAGAGTATTGGCAGAGTTGGAAAAGTGGTTAGGATCGAATTCGAGACGGGATGTAGTAGGGTAACATGTTTTTAAGAACAAACAAGAGTGAACCTTGAACGATGAAGATGGCCAGATGTGACTAATTGTCACGTGAGTGATAAATTTCAAATAAGTTGAGAAATGTTACCAAGTTCTTGATTGGTTGAAGAATCGCCTTTTGGTGATTGTCTAGCGTGTATTCGAACGTTCGATTGGTTAAGGAGACTGGATCTGTTTTGTCAGTAGTTCCAGAGAAAGAATCTTCAGTAGTAGAAGTTTCGATTTTAAGAGAACCGGGTGTGCGGTTCACCTACTCGCGATTTTATTTTCCAATTCGGACTCTATCTGAAATTCAAACGAATTCAGATGGGAAATTTTAAATTAGTATTATTAACTCCTGATTAAGTTTAGTTTTTCCATTACGTTTCACACCACGTAATTCTTGAGTTAGCTCGATGCCGAGGATTTTTAAGTATATTCCACCTAGCTGCGCACCAGCTCAATCAATTCAATAGCTAAGAAAGTTAATGTTAGTTTGAGAAAGAAAAGCCAGCCCAGAACGGTATAAAAAGTTCATCATGGAAGAAGGAGCCTAGCAGAGAAACCTACCAGCCATTTCTGAAGAGGAGTCCACCCCCCCCCCCCCTCCAGACGTTTCGACGGAGCCAGAGAGCGAGTGCCATCCAAGAGCGGACAGATTGAGAAGATCACGGTAAAGCCCAGTTCCAATTTAATGTCTCAATGGCCATTCTATTCATATTATTCATGTTTTCTTTATTTCAATTTCTATTCATTTAAAATGGGAACGGAACATTCTTATTCATAAAATTCTAGTGGGAAAGACAATTACATGTTGGAGTCAAGTTACAATTCAGTTTAATTCTATCACCCCCTTTAGCGTCAATCGCATCAGTCTGATCATTTTGTTATCTTACATAAAGTCTTGACATTAGTTATAATGTTGCCAGAATTTGAATATCCAAATTAAGTTCAGTCAGAAGAACCTATTTCTTTACTGTTAAACCATTTGATACAAAATTCCACAGAACAGTGTTTCTATAGTTCTATAATTTAATTAGCATGATTAAACAGTTAAGATTTACAAGTCGATTAAGAATATTTTTAGTCTTAGAAAATTGATTGTTAGAATTTCCAAATTCTATTCTTGTCTTAAAGAATTATAATTACATTTATTACCATTATCATAAGTCAATTCTGATATTCTATCATTTATTTCTGAGATACAAATTATTGGTTCATTACAATTAAATACAAAGTTTTTCCTTTTTACAAATTGAATCATTCTAGAGATACATCGGTTTACAGATCATTGATTAAATTTCATTTCTTATTATCTCAAATTCTGTTTTATACAATTGTTGAATGTTCCTAATAAATATTCTATTTTATATGTTAAACACTGCCTCGAGTACTTTGATTTTCTCCTCACTTGGCCGGGCCTGTTTAAGCGGGAAGAAACTAGTTTGTGTGAATGGGATAAACTTTAAATTTATCATAAACACTTTGTGGAAAGTATAATCCACTGGCGCAGTCCTTTAATAATAATTAATTATTCATTCGACCACTTATTTCAATAATTATCCCCAGGAACCTCACAAAGCTGCCAGGTAGGCGAGATCTGATGAGTGTGGTTTATAGGTAATAGGGGCGGGTGGGGAATTCATTGTCGCACTCAAATTTGATTTTGACCCCCAAATTTGCTAAATCGAAAACTGTTAAAGCTAGAGAAAAATTTCCAATTGTTACTCTGCACAGTGGACGAAAATGACAATCTAGCCGGAAAAATATCTTTCTTGTAATTCTTGAGCAAGGATTATTTTTAATATGCATATATATGCATGCATAAATATACACACTCTGTAAGTAACACTATACTGTATTATACATATGTACGGGATGATGCAAATATCAGTCACATACCAATACCGCATTTCCTTTCTAATATCAAAACCTTCCCCGAAGCATGTAATCTGCAATAAGTATAAACTGATAATTTAAAAGTAATTCTTAATTCAATAATTTATATGATCAATGATCAATAATTCAAACGATACTAAATATAGTAATAAAGAGAACTTACATATAAAATTTGAACTGTTTTACTCACACTCGGAAGAATGTCTTCAGAACAATTCTCCAAACTTAGTTTCCTGATGACAAACGTGATAGCGAGAGTTTTGTCTCTTTTTTATCCAGGAGCACGTCACAGAGTTCTCCATGAGTAATTTTGGTGGCTTACATCATAGTACAAAAAATGTAATAAAGTTTTTTTCCGCACTTACCGCAGTATGGTTTTAACACAATCTGATGTGTACAACACACTCTACTCAGAGCAGTTGATGTTATTGTGACACGCCTTGACACGGGTTTTAAACGTCTGTGTAAACTGCCAGTTCTCACACGGATGTGTTACATGCGCATGTAAACAAATGAAAGGCCTACAACTATCGCTTATCAGCTCAAAATGATGAGGACACTATGTTCTACAGCTAAGTTTCTCGATTATTTTGTGGGGATATAATTGAGTATAGCCATGTGGCAAATATGTATAATTCAGTATTCTAAAACGCTAATGAGTTGGAATGACATTTTGTTTGTCAGATGAAGTAACATCGGTTACTAATAGAGACATTTCCACGAAAAAAAAAGTCTAAAATTAAAAGTATGCAAAATGATTTTTTCCGGCTAGATTGTCATTTTCGCCCACTGTGTCCTGTACAGCACCACCACATTAGTCTAAAAACAGTTTTTTATCACACCCTTCCCTTTCAAATATTTTGAGAAAATGGGCAAGAAAGAGCCACTCGAGGTCAGCTTGGGCTGGCCAGGTTGGCTGAGGTTTCTAACACGTTTGAATTGCAGTGATGCACACCGTTGTGGAGGCCCATTAAGTGATTGAGCTTGAGTGACTCTTTCTCGCCCATTTTCTCAAAATCTTTCAAGGGGAAAGGTGTGATTAAAAATTGCTTTTAGGCTAATGTGGTGTTGCTCTACAGGGTAGCAATTGGAAATTTTTCTCTATCTTTAATAGGTTTCGAATTAGCAAATGGATGACCTTAAACTTGGGGGTCAAAGTCAAATTTGAGTGCGGCAATGGACTCCCCCCCCCCCCTATTACCTACTAGGGCGGACTGCGACTCGCGGAGCGCGATAATCTTATCCAATAAAAGAGCGAAGCTTTTATTGTCAAATTTCAACGTTTATTTATGGTTTGATCAGAGTAATGAGTTTAATTTTTGAATTTCATCACGCCGAACGATCCACGAAGAATGCTTATTGATTGCCAACAGTCGCGAAATCGGAAAAGCTGGGTCAATGGGCCTTTTGCCCGCTCACGAGATTTCCTGCATTACGTCATTCCATGCGCGATTGAAACCGAGGCTGGAGGGAAGAAAATTCCATAATCTATAAGAAGAAGTGAAGTGGTGTCGCGGTTTTTTACACTTTATGGTTCAATTTTGTACAAACTTTTTTTTGCTTTGGCCTTTATAACAATTGCATTTCATAAAATACAAAATTGCTATCAACACATACCAGTATATACTAAATATAAAAAAAAATGAAAATTGTTCAATTCAGTGGTAATAAGCTTTTTGTGTTTAAATAAAGATCAATTTAATTTTAACTTAAAATGTTCAATTACAATTAAAGAAAAATAAAGAAAAATAAACAGCACTTTAAGTTTGCATAATATATAAACGTGCAGTTACTTATTCATAATGCTAATCTTCATTATGCCGAGTATTTATAAAAGGATGGTATTTTTTTTACGAAAATAATAAATTCAATTTTTTCCAAAAAAGAAATCAATTGTTTTAATTTAATTACTGTATAAATTTTCCACATGAATATATTTTAAGGCATGCTCTTAAAAATAATTTTTCATAACATTACCTTCAAAATCAAAAATATAAGATTTTGAAAAAAAGTTATATGCCTTGTTATTAAATCTTCCCAGTTACTGTACTAAAATTTATGTTTGGCAAAACTGTTAAACTAATCGAGTAGTGTTTCATTTCTTCGTTTTACAACAGTGTGGCCAGATCTAGCATAAATATGCTAAACTGGCATAAATTATAAGTCTTTAGCATCTTGGTTAGCATAACTGTTTATCAGCATAATTTTATCATTTTTAAGGAAAATCAACCATAGTGAACAGCAGAACAACAGCACTTTATAAAAATATGAATCGTCTGACAAGAAGATAGAAGAGACAATTCCACCAATTTTTTTTAATTAAAATATTTTTTGTGGAACTGCCTTCTCCCTTATTGTCCCGTTAAACCTTGTTCACATTTTCTGGTACATTATCCGAAATTAATATACTATGAATCACCTTATCAGCCCAGGAACATTTTCAGTCAGGACAAATGTGTGAATTTCGATTAGTAATTATATAAGAGATTTATTAATAATCAAATTTAATAAATCTCTTTTTTTAATTGTTAATGACCTAAATAAAGTAATTATAAATAAAGTTAATTGACAAATTAATAAAAATCAAATTATTCCACAACATCAAGAATATCATCCACCATCAACCAGGTTCATCCAATACTACAACTTCTTCAACTATATCTTCAAACCAGCTTTTCAAGCCACATCATATGGTCATCCAAGTTCAACAATCAAATATCTTCAATCCAGTTCTTCAAACCCAGTTCCATGTCAGTTCACATACAAACTTCATCAGAACATATACTTGGTGATTTTATTAATTTATTAATTTATTTTATTTATAATTACTTTATTTGCGACATTAACAATTAAAAAGGAGATTTAATAAACTTAATTATTAATCTTAATTCGATAAGTATCTTTTGCTTTCTTCTGAAGCTTAACAAAGGAGTAAGTAATTTTCAGAAATTTAATGCTTGCCAAAATTCTATCTGAAGTTCAGATTCTGAACATAAAGAAGCATAAAAAGGATAATAAGAAGGCAATTATAAATAAAAAGGTATTTTTTCGAGAATATGTTAGAATTATCCTTAAAACGAAACTTAAAAACTGCATTCTCGTTTTGAATTCTCTGTGCGCAACTTTGTGTTTATGTAAGAAAAATACATGTAATACAGAAAAATTAATAAATTTATAACTTCAGCATAATTTTGGCATTCTTACGAAGACAATTTAGCACAATCTAGTATATTTTTAATGAGTGTCTGGAAAAGTTTTGATTTTTTTATCTGGTCAGACTGTTTTACAAGCACTTTTCACCTTGAAGCAATGTTTATTTTGAAGAGGGCTTTCCCTCGAGCCTCGTTTTCGTGTCGCATAGGGATGACGTATCGTCTCGCTGAAGTCTCGGGGTAAAAAGGCCCATTAGAAGACCATCAATGGCTTTCACTCTTGAAAGCGCAACATACGTTAAACCAAGCCCAAATTCAGTGTCACCAATATCAATCACTGCTTTGTCGACAGTGATTCCTTGAGCTTTATGCACAGTAATTGCGTACGCCACTTTCAACGGAAACTGTTTACGTGAACAACTCACGCCATTTTTCTTGAATCCAACAGAGACAGGTGTAATCGGAACGACACTGTCATACAGACACGGACCAGTGTAGTTGTCGAACTCAACCAGTATACATAATGGTAACTCACTAAGATGGTTTCTAGACTCTAATCCTTGTTACACAAAAAAATGACAATCTTTTTCAAAAAATTTACTATGCAAGTCTACGTAAAAAAGAATCAAGGTTACTGAGTTATTCTTATGTATTTGTTAAGCAATTTACACCTTAAATCGAAAGGTTCAAGAAGCGATGAATTAAAAAAAACAGATGATAAAAGTTCTAAGAACTCGATAAAATGGTCTCAAAAATCGATGGTGCAGAAAAAAATTTGCGAAGGGCTTCGCCATATTTTCTATGTTGAAAAATCTATTAGCGCGTGCAATTGTTTGTTTACATTTTTTTCAATGCATTTCAATGGGAACAGCAAAATGGTGATTATTCCTCGATGGCTGAACCGATTTTTAAAATTTTTATTTAGTGACCATCAGGATGGTCATGTCCACCTGTGTGCAAAATTTCATTTGTCTATGTTCTCTGGTTCAAAAGTTTTATGCGCACAAAGAATTTTGATTTTCGCCTGATAACAGAGCTTCGCTAACGCTTCGCTCTAATAAACCACACTCATCGATCTCGCCTACCGGCAACACTGAGATATCTGCCATGTTAATAGACTTTTTGGACACCCTTTATCTATATAATAATACATCGAAATTGGGGAACATTTTTGGGGTACTTATTATATAAGGAGGGGGATAAAACTTATTTCATTCGAAAGGTACTGCGCCATAGAAGCGCAGAAAAAAAGAAACAAGTCTCTGCGACCACATTTAGCCGAGATATTAATTAAAAACCAATACCAATAGGATGCTAACAGATACCGATAGATGGCGATCTATGTCCATCAGTGAAAATGAAACGAAGGCCTAAACAGAAGACCTGATCACTGAAACGTTATACCTTGTTACATCATCATAAGTCGACCAAATTTAGGGCTTATTATTGGCAGAAATACGATTAACAACGGTAGACGTTTTTTAGGTGGCGTTGATTCAATTCGTCGATTTAATTGCATTGTTTATATTTCGAAAAGAAGAAAGTTTACAATTTCAATATTTAATGTTTGTTATGCATCGAAGAAGAACGCTAACGGATCGGATTTAAAGCTAGAATAGATAGCGTAATAGAAACAATGTCGCGTAGGTCGAAATCGATATTGATAATTCTATTGTTGTTTTAAAAGATGTATTTAAATGTGTATTAAATGTAATTCCAATGTTTTTTGATAGTTATGATTGTGGTTTGATGAATTTACACTGCAGGATTTGTAATGCAAAATACCGGGTGGGCAAGAAATAACGTGAAGTGTTCAGAGCTCGCTAGCGGGAATTCTATTAGGCCAAATGCAGTACATTTTGGTGTATATACTTAGTGGAACATGCAGTTTCGATTTCTGCAAAAAAATAGTACCAAAAGTCGCCATAGGGGGCGCTTATTTCAAGAAAACAATGAATACCTAATTGTCAAATGAACAAATACCGTACAAACCAACTTTAGTAACAACAATAAACAATGTTTTATTTTTAATTACAAATGTGTTTCAATATGACTACTAGTGTGCTGTTCCAAAAGCTGCATGCGGTACACGACATTTTCTACGGCAGCTCGCAGCATATCTGCATTAATTAGTCTGATATGTAACGTTATTTGATCCTTTAAGGTTGAGAGGCCAGGAACATGTGCTTGATACACAAGGCTTTTCAAATATCCCCATAACCAAAAATCACAAGGGTTGAGATCAGGCGACCTGGGTGGCCATACCATGGGAAATGCACGACTATTCTGTTGTCTGAAAAACGTTCTCGCAAGATCTGCTGCACCTGACGTCCGATGTGCGGTGGCGCACCATCCTGCATAAAAATGGTAGAATCCAGACAACCCTTTCCCTGCAATCGTGGTATCACAAAATTCTCAAGCATATCGACATACCTGGCAGAATTGACGGAACAAGTCACCGGTCCACGGGGACGGATTTCTTCAAAAAAGTACGGGCCGATGATGAAAGAAGCAGTAAAGCCGCACAGGAGTTGGCAGACACACTTGTGGATTTGATGCAGCCCAAATACGGCTGTTGTGGGTATTGATATCACCATTCAAATAAAAATGTGCCTCATCACTCCATAAAATTTGCCATGGGCATGCATCATCCACTTCCATACGTGCTAAAAATCTCAACGAAAAATCAGTTCGGGTACGTTCATCTCCAGGAAGCAATTGTTGAACAGGTGTGAGTTTATAGGGATAAAATGTCAATATCTTATGCAATATTTTCCTCACCGTCGAATATGGGATTATCTGTTTGGCGTGCTATTGCGTGTGCACTGCTGGTACCCTGCACAGTAGTCATCTCCTGTTCCACAACAGCAGTTGCAACTTCTTCAACGTGTTGCTGCCTGATTCGTTTGCGTCCCCGGCCTGGTTGCACTCCTAGAGTTCCGGTAGATTCAAATCATTCAATCATTTTCCGTAAGTTAGTTATGCTCATCGGTCCTCTTCGTAACGTTTTCAATCGCCGGAATTCACGAAGGGCAGCACTTGCATGTGTCGCCCTTCTGATAAAACAACTTGACTAATAACGCCCGGTCAGGCGGAGTAAGCGTCATCGTCAGGCCATTCGTTCGTGAATGATGGGAAATCCTCAGCCTTGCCTTTTATTGTCATGATTGCTCAATACGGAACGCGCTTATACAAATGTATTCATTGTTTTCTTGAAATAAGCGCCACCTATGGCGACTTTTGGTACTATTTTTTTTTTTTTTTTTACAGAAATCGAAACTGCATGTTCCACTAAGTATATACATCAAAATGTACTGCATTTGGCCTAATAGAATTCCCGCTCGCGAGCTCTGAACACCTCACGTTATTTCTTGCCCACCCGGTATTTTGCATCTGAAGTTACTTTCCATGATACAACGGCATTCACTTCGTGTTGTCATAAGGATAAAGTTTATTTGCCCCCATTAAAACAAAATTTACTTTTAATGCACTGTATCAGGGATTCACTTCAAATGATGACACCATATAAAAGAGAAATCAAAGAATTATTTTAATAATATTCGTAGCTACTATTCATCGTTTTCTATGGTCAGTTCTGAAGCTAAAATTTCAGATACATTTTTGCGTGGGATGTATCATTTTAAGATACACAATTTTTTTTTATCATAGAGCAGAGCCAGTGACTTCTACGTATGGCAGTTCACCATGTTGTGCGCAGTTATATTTGTATGACATTCATACTGCTGTTAACTATAGACTGCGTGAACAATCAAATCAATCGTATAATAACAATTTAATGCGTGGAATTTCTATTGAATTGGAGGTGCGTTAATCGTTTTGTGCGTTCTTTTACTGCAATGAAACATTGTGTAAGAGCTGAAAATACAAATAGAGATATACAGTGAGCAAAAAAAATATCCATCCACCCTTAAAAAATATAAAAATTTTGAATTGTATTAAACCAGCTAATGTAAGCTTGAAACTTTTATCATACCTAAGTAAAATATATTGTTTTGTAAATATTTAGACCATGAACAATTATATTTTAAGGGAGGGAAGGACAAACCATCAAAATATGTAAAATACATTGCAAACAAATTATCCATCCACCCTGTTTTTTTTATGCTGAAAACCAATTTAAATAAGCTAAATATTAAATCCTGTAGGACTATTGCTTCACAGAAACCAATTTTTCAATCATGGAAAGTGAGAGATTGAAAAACAAAAAGACATCAAGTGAATATTCACTTGATATTCGAGCAAGAGTAATATGTAGCTTTCAAGATGGAAAAAGCCAAAGAACAATTGCAAATGAATTAAATATACTTCGGACATCTGTGCAATACATTCTTCAGAAATATCAGAAGACAGGTGAAATTAAAAATAAAGAAGAAAGAGGTAGAAAAAGGAAAACAGCAGAAAGAGAAGACAGAGAAATTATCAAACGAATAACACAAGACAGGAAAAAATCTGCTCCTACAGTCTGTGAAGAACTGAAACAAGACCTGAACATCACTATCACACCTCAAACTGTCCGTAATCGACTGCATGAAGCTGATCTCCGAGGTCGCACACCTAGGAAAAAACCATACATCAGTGACGTCAATAAGAAACGGCGACTTCAATGGGCTAAAGATCATCTGGATAAAGATGATAAATTCTGGAACCGCATTATTTGGTCAGATGAAAGCAAATTCAACTTGTTTGGGTCTGATGGATGCTCCAAAGTATGGAGAAAATCAGGAGAAGCCCTGAATTTGAAACGCATAAAGCCTAGAGTAAAACGTGGTGGAGGAAATGTCTTGGTATGGGGGTGCATGGCAGCAAATGGTGTTTGACAGTTGGCCTTCATTGATTCAAAAATGGATCAGCATGTCTACAAGTCTATCCTAGATGAAAATCTTGTCATCTCAGCTCAGAAATTGGGTTTAAGGCGATGGTTTGTGTTCCAGCAAGACCGGGATCCCAAGCACACGTCTAAATCTGTTACCGAATTTCTTCACCAAAAGAAAATTAGGGTGCTTGATTGGGCTGCTCAGTCACCTGATCTCAACCCAATTGAGCACCTATGGTCCATCATGGAGAGAAAAATGAAAAATTGCAGTCTTAAATCAAAGCAGGAGCTCAAGGAACTCTTGATTAAGACTTGGACAGAAATTGAACCTACAACAACAAAATAATTAGTTGCATCTATGCACAAGCGCTGTTTGGCAGTAATAAGGGCCAAGGGAGGCCCAACAAAGTATTAAATTTTGTGTAAAAAAATAATTTCAACCTGAAAATTCAATTGGATGGAAATTTTTTTTGCATTAAAATTTGGATGACTTTTGTTTTGTTTACTTTTCTAAAAAGGTTTGTTAATATATTTTTCATAGTTTATTTGCATATGTTCCTCACATGTTAGAGAACTAATTTTTGTTTAATTAAAACAATGATAATATGTTTGAACATTTTTGCTTTGCTTTGTTTCCCAAATAATGGAGTAGATGGATATGTTTTTTGCTCACTGTATGTATGCTTATTACAGTTAACCAAAATGTAGACCTTCGACGTTACAATGATGCAATTAAAACTGATGTTGCTGTTATATTTAGCACCGTTGATGGTGAGCCACCATTCGAAAGAAATATGGTTTCTTTTTTTAAAAAAAAAACAATGGTACAGTCAAAAACATCTCATTTTTAGATTCATCATTGGATCCATTAGCGTATTTGTTATTATTTCCTAATGGAGATACTGGGCTGGCATGTTGATTGGTTTCATAACGCACCAAATATATTCACTGCGAGACAGCCCAGAAATAAAGTTACTATGTTGCAATATGCATGCTATCGGCTGGCAATTAGAAATGATTTTAGCCTTTTACATCATTCACAGAAATTCTTTTTGCAGTGGATTGTTGATATGTATGTACGGACTGAAGGTACAAGACTTCATTTCATAAGACAAAATCGGTCTGTTCTAAGGTCAGAAGCACGGTCTACAGATATTCATGGTCATCGAGCTCCATTGTTAAAATGAAGCTAAAGTTTCTAGCTCCCGGTAGGGCGGGACCTCTATTGAAAAGTGGCGCTACATGTACAATCTGCCCAACTGCGCCTACAGCGCCACCCTATCGGCAGGCAGAAACTTCACTTTCGTATTCAGTTTCAATGAAAATCTCTATGGTCGGGAATAGTGCGATCTAGGCGGCACCTGGCGCGATCTGTTTTCCTCAGCTTCTCGAAACAATGGAAAATGACCGAAGCTCGATGACCATGAATATCATTAGACCGTGGTCAGAAGTATATATTAACTTAACTGATCATTTAGAATTGAACCCGAATGATAATGTAAGAATTGGAAGAAGCTTTAGTTAATGGAACAAGAATGCGTGTTAAATGTTTACATAATAAAGGTAAGTATGGCGAAGTTTTAACTGCAATCACACAAAATAAGCGAATATTGATTCCGCGTATAAATTTAATTTATTCCGGTACTATTTTACTGTTCAAAGGGGGAAGCAAAATAAAACAGAAATGAATGGGTGGTACTTTAAAAAAGAACCCCAAAACTTACGAATGAACGTGGCTCGTTAAAAATTTGATTTAAAAATTGCGATATTTATTTATCATTTATCAAAAAAATTCTGTTCAAAAGAATGTTCTATACAATATGATTTAATTGAGGAATAGACATTGCGATCTCAATTACAAAAGAAAATATTTCTCGGAATAAAATAAAGAAATACTTAAATGTACGTTAAATACAACAAAACACTAACGAGAAATATTAATCGCTACATTGAGCGAATTGAGATTAAATATTAAAAAAAATTGAGACAGACCAATTCCTTATAAAGAATAAGGAAAAGAAATTTCAAAATTCCCATTTAATGTCTAAAGAGAGACTGCGAAATAATAATTAATTATTAATGGGGAATAAGATTGAAAATGTGCAGCATAGCGTCCCTTATGCGCGTTATTGTTGAAATAGCATTAAAAGAAATTTCATTATTACCTTATGGGTAAACCCGCAAAACAATGCTGCTCGGTAAAGAATCATGGCTGCCGCGAGAAAGTGAGAAATTCAATAAGAAACTAAACATCGTACGGCAGGGTAGGAGTAATTTGCTGAATGAAAATGATAAATGGAAGTTGAACGTCATGCTGCAGGCTAGTAAGGACGTGGAGGACCAGAAGGAGGACGACTGGTCAAGCCAGAAGCTGGAAGTGGTCTGTCTGAAATAAAAAAAAAACAGTAACCACGGAAAGAACATCAACAATAGTGGGACACACATCCTCGTGATCACGAAAATTATTCGCGAGGGACAACTAGCTGCAGACCGTGGTAATCACGTGGGGATTTTTTAATTAACATTTATTAAAACAATATATACTCAACAATCACTGTCTGCAAAACAGTAAAAAAAAAACTTAAAGAATAGAAAAGAAAATAGAATAATTAATTACAAATAAAATTATATCTATTTTTACATAAAAAATCTGCATTTCCCGAACATTTACCGTTTGAGTTTCAAAGAAAACAATTCCCAATTATTCCTGCATTTACAATTACAATTAGGGCAACCAGTTTTTACGCATGGACAGTTATATGTCGCATCAAGTAGAGTCCGTTCTTTCGATAGTTTGGCATTTCATATTCATGAACATAGCGAATGACGAAAGAGTATATACGAAAAATATAGATTATCAGAAGTTTTGAATCGTTAAATGCACTTCATAGCTATTCCTTTCTTTTAAATGGAATAATCATATATCTTTATTTATTTTAGCGTTTTTAAGGAATTTTATATGTTTAATAATTTTTTGTCATTAATTCCCTCATGCTTCCTCTTTGCCATTTCCCACTTTTTTCCTTTTAGCGTCGAGTTAAGAATTAAGAATTTGCATACAAATAAATTCCAATTAATTATGTGAAAAACAAGGTGAATTTCATTACTTTGCAGACATAATTGGTCGAATTTCGACCACAGGCGATACTAGTATATATGAAACCATGATATGAACAGAAATAAAAATGCCGCCACCAAGATCAAGATGTTAATAACTCAGTTTCTATAACGTCTAAGATGATGAAATGTGGGAAAATTATAGGGTATGTAAAGCTATGTATACCGTTAAACATCGATCGAATTCTAACGAGTAGTTTCCGAGTAACGCACTCAGCATCGTAACACGTGCTGGTTAGTACTCGCATGTGAACACTATTACGATTTTGAATGCGTAATTCAGAAACTATTCGTTTGAATACGATCAACTTTTAAAAGTATACACAGTTTTATGTACCCTATTATTCCTCCAAAATTCATTATCCTAGGCTTTGTAGAGCCTGGGTTATTAACTTGTTGATCTTGGTGGCGGCATTTTTATTTCTGTTCGTATCTCAGTTAGCGTTCAAATTCGGACCCATGTTCATAGGGACAAAATGCTTCACTATACTCTGATCGAATTATCTACTATTTGTTTTTCGTCACCCTTTACAGGATTACAGAGAAAGTCGACCTAGATATTCAAGGACGTTATTATTTAGGTCATTGCCGATGCATTTGACCCTATAACCTACTATCCAAAAGTTAACCGTTTTCTAGCTATGTGACTTTTAAATTAAATGAAAAAATATCATTTTTTGCTCTAATTTCAACTTTTTTTAATTTTCAGACTCTAGGGGCCAATTTTTTGCTGTTTTTAGGTAGGAGTAGGCCAGTTTATAAAAATAAAAAGTAAAACTTGAAACAACTTGTATGTAGATGTTTTCCCAACTTTGAAGCACGTTAATTAAAAAAAAGTTTCATGGAAGTTATCCTGCAAATTATTTTAATAACTTCTACTACGTCTTTTTAACTATCCAAAAAAGGTATAATACTCTCAGTTAAGTAGGCAAATCAAACACAAAATGACAGAGAAGGCGGTCCCAGACCGCAAAAAGTAAATATTTATTTAAAATTCACATATCTACAAAACGGTTAACTTTTGGATAGTGGGTTATAGGGTCAAATCTATCGGCAACGACCTAAATAATAACGTTCTTAAATATCTAGGTCCACTTTCCCTGTAACCCTGTATATATATATCTCCCTTGGGGGCAAAGGGTAAGGGAAAGAGAGGAAAATATGGTTCGGAGCTAAGGAGGTAGGCGTCCATTATGAATTAGATCGAAAAACAAACGAGCTGATGCGCAAATAAATGCGCACTCGTTTCGTCTTATGAAAACTGCATATGAAATTTTCTACGAAAATCTTGGAAAATTTGTTACTAAAGTGGATAGACGAAACGAAACATTTTTAAATGTATTATTTTTCGTTTTCATACTTTTTTGACGAAAAATTGCAAACTCTCTAATATTTTCTCTCTCGTTAATGTATTTCTAGAAAACTGAGAAATTAGAAAACTTGATCTTAATGGTCAAAATGTTTTAATAACCAAATACTTTATGATTGTAAAATTACAAAAGGTGTTCAAACTGTTGACCATGAATCCTAAACCCTATAGATTTCTTCTTCTGAAGAATAATGTAGTGTACGATACTCCTGTGAGTCAGAACATGAGCTGGTAGTGCGATCTGTGGCTGCAACTGCAGGGGTTTTTGACCGTGTCAGAAACTCAATGTTAAGAGACTGTGAGACTAAGAGACTCATGGTTAATAGTGTAATTTTACGAACATGTAGTATTTGGATTTTAAAAACGTTGTGACCACCAGTATAAAGTTTTTTAATTTTTCCGTTTTCTGGAAATACATTAACGAGAGATACATTAAGAGGAAGTCTCAGACAGCCATAGAGTGTATGATGTTTGGGAAGTATTTATGTATCAAAAATTCATTTGTCTTCCTCAGTTTATTAGCAAAATATATTCAAAATGAGGTCCTCTACCACCCCTAAAAGTTTGTACACAGAGTTCGTAAATACCCTGTATATGAAAGCCAATATGTGTCTATCTGTCCGTGTGTACACGGTGCGGCAATTTGAAATCGGAACTGATTTTTTTCTCAGTAGTTGGAACAGCTGAGCAAGATTTCTGTAGTGCGAACAACTGAAGGGTATCTCACGAACGATCAAGATGGAATTCTTGAACGAAATTAATGCGTGTGGTGTGGTTGAGTGCAGACGGGTGTCGTGATTTCAACATGTAACGAAGAGCGCGCCTGAGTAAGACTGCTACAGAAACATTCCAAATGTTGCCGCAAGTACATGTACTTATTTATGCGACCACTTATTTATCCCGTGCGCCTGTATTTGAATGGCATAGGCGTTTTAGTGAAAGACGAGAGTCAATTGAAGACGGCATGTATCCGGGTGCAGCAAGGACAGTGAGAAAATGCCAAATCAAAACTTTGCTCATTGCTTTTTACGATAATAAGGGCATTGTGTTTAAGGAATTTGTGCCTACAAGACAACAGTTAATGCTTCACTTTATCTTGAGGCACTGAATCATTTTCTGCAGCACATAATACGTGTGAGGACGTGAATAGGGTTTTTAGCGGGTTTTTCATGGCTTGCAGCGGGTTCCACATTTTACAAGCAACGGGTTTTTGGGGGGAATAACCCTGGAGAAGTCATGGTGAATTAAACCCTGTACAGTTAGTCAAATTTTACAGTTATCGTAAAATTTACCCTAAAGAACCTGTATGCAGGGTGTTTCAAAAGGTATAATCCAAACTTCACACACAGATATGAGGCATGAGGGTGAACAGATTCTGTTAATACATGAGGGGTCGGAGCTCAACCATTGCCAAGGTAACGTTAGAGGGGGGGGGGGGCGAGCAGTAATCAGAGTGCAGATAAAAACACATAAGTATGCACTATGCACACGTATATTATGGAACTGCGAATCCACTAAAGCCTTACAAAAGATGCTCAAAATGTGAGCCAGCCATGGCCTCACATGCATGGTATGCGGCCACAGATTTCGGGCATTTCTCTGACGTCGTCTGAAACAACTGCTATGCGAGCTGCCAGATCTTCAGTACTTGTAACAGGTGTTCGGTACAAGAAATCCATGTGGCCCCCAAAAAAAGAAATCCTTGCCAAAGAACTGCAGCCTGTTTGTGTTGTGCCATCATTTGCATGCTTTATCACTTGTCATTTGCTCCCCCATTAACTTGACAATGGTCGAGTTCCGACCCCTCATGTATAACAGAATTTGTTCACCTTCATGCCTCCTATCTGTGTGTGAAGTTTTGATTATACCTTTTTGAAACTCCCTTTATATTCAACCAACCCATGCGAAGCCAAGTATTTACTCTAGTAATAATTTCCATTTTTATTGATTTCTATTGAAGGTTATGATAGATTTGATTTTGCTATTTATTTTTGTGTTATGTATTGTTGTTAGGTATTTGTTCTAGAATATTTTTCTTTTTGTGAAATGTTTCTTAATTGTACAGGGTTATTCAAATAATGAACTCAGTTTAATTCATCTTTATTTCTTGAAATATAAATTGTATATGAATAATCTATATACCGATAGAGACAGAAGGTACTAGAGCTTACAAATAACCGCCTCCTTCGATCGATATGCAGATTATTTATATATATTTTATATTTAAAGAAATAAACATGAATTAAAATTGAGTCCATTCTTTTGGAAATCCTTGTTTTGTATTGAGTACCTTCTAATTTGATTGTTTTGTGTTTGTCTGTTTGTTGGATTTTTTTTGTTTATTTGTAAAACTATCTATAAGCAAATTATCTATTAATGATTGGGTATTTATTGTTAACTAGCAGAGGATCCGGCGTTGACCGGGATAAAAATTAAACAGAACAATCTCATAAAATTAATTTATAACTCCAAATTGGTTAAATAATAACTCAATCAATACAACACAGAGCGAAGGGACTATCCATTCTACGAAAAAATACGAAAAAGAGGAATTCCCACTCTTTTTGACTTGCCTCTCCACCAAGGAGCATCACGAGATATTTTAGACTCAAGTTGTTCTTGCCCATGACGTAGAAGCTCTTATAACCTCTTGCTCCATTCCAAACTCCCGTTGTTCAGATGTTTTCAAAGCCCGTATAGCTTTTTTCTGTTTTAGCTGCAGTTTCTCTAACCAATACTCGTTCTTTCTCTTTCCTTTCCAGACACATAAACTTTTGCCAGTTTTCTGGACTTTGATAGAGAGCTCAAGGGAGACATGCGTGACTCCTTTGCTGCCTTTATAGACGCTGACTTATTAATGTTCTGTCACTGCATCATCATTTTATGCTCATTATTAATAATTTTTGGAAACGAAGGTTCAATCGTCGCATTATGAGCATCTCAGTTTCCAAAATAAACACATTCCCACAGAATATAGCCAAAATGTATTTTTATGAGATGTTTGGATCTGCTGTGCTACCAAATAAGCTAGATGATAACCCTGAATTAAATTTTGCAATATCTTTGAAATAAACACATGAAAACGCTAAGAATTAATACAGTTAAAATTCATAATGAAAATTCGAAAAAAAATGTTTTAAATGCTCACAATGGATGGACTTCTCCGTGTATGGCACTGTTGCCTAAATAATATCTTGGCCACGTAATCTTACTGTAGATGAACACTTGATGTTGTTGCAATTCCCACTCTTCTCTCGATGTCTTGAAGCAAAACTTGGCCATTCATCACTTTGTGTAGTCTAGCGGGCGCCGATTCTTATATTTACTTGGTTCCCATTTGCTCAATACAGCACGGAGCTAAAGGAGTGCTTCCTGTGTCGTCTTTCCACTCTTTCTCAATAGTCTGCTAATTCTCCATGATCTCCAGTTACTGCTCATTTTTAAAGATTTGTTTTCAAGAAATTGTTAAGTACTAAGAACTCTCTTTTCTAAGAAAAGCCTGAACAACAGGAATTTTATGCATTGTTACAAATTGAACTTATCCACATTGCACAAAATTTGCCTTGCATTGCTGGTCATGAGATATATATTGTTGATCCTTGCATAGTGTTGTTGCATTGCGTGTTGACACCATTGTTGATACCTATTGTTGCACAAACTTTTCCTTGCATTGTTGGTCATGAGATATATATTTTTGGTCCGTGCAGAGTGCTTGTGAATTGCGTGTTGATACCTTTGTTGATAAGTATTGTTGCACAAACTTTGCGTTGCATTGTTGATCATGAAATATTTCTCATTAATATGCCTTGCCATAACCATGAATATTGTTTTTTTTTATCAATAATTATTTTTTTTTTGAAATCTGAGGTAGACAGTGACCTTCCTCCATGCTTTGAAAGTCAAGTACGCAAAATTTCATCAAGATCGGAATAAAACTGTAGATTTGTATATGAAACAAACAAACAAACCCACAAACAAACAAACAAACATCCTTCTTTATATATATAGAAAGATGATATTCGTTTTTACTATTTTTAAATTTTTGGGGTGTATTCAGGTGTCGTAAGCTTCGTTTTTTTTCTTATGTTTTATTATTGTCACCTCTTTAATGTGCTTGGATGAAATGACGAAGATGTCATCGATAAAAGTAAAGATAAAACATCACCTCTTCAATCGGCCCGACGAGTCCGCGAAGCAAAGATCAGAAAAGCTCCAGCATTCGTTGATCGTGAAAATATGCAACTGAAGGAGCGGGGAAAGATGAATAAAAAGGACGGACGAGAAGAATCAGTTGAGTCTGATTCCCGATCCGCAATAAATAAGACGACGATGAGGCGGGTGTTTCATTTGCCTATCCGGGTGGCCAGCGAAAGCTGTGGGCGAAATTCATGTTGCCTCGTTTGAGGTGTTTAAACTTTTACGTTGGGTGTAGCATAGTGTCACCTGAAGATTTTTTTAGATCTTAAATCAGTGGAGGCAATATCATCTACCTCATCACTTCAAAAGTGATGAGGCGGGTATTAAAGTGGAAATTTGGCTAGTAATGAGTCAACAAACACTTGCCTAGAAATCATAAGAAAAGTAGAACACAAAGCGTGTCCCATGATTAACAATGGTAGAAGTTAAAAAATTTTATACACAGTCAAAAATAATGAATTCAAGTACTGGCAGTGTCTCGCACAAGTAATAGTACAAAAAATGAACATATTACTCAGTGGAGCTGTGGTACAGCCGTGGCGTCTCGCGATGCACAGTTAACAGCTTAGCTGCATGGTTCTGCAGATGAAATATTCGGGTACGGTGAAAGAGAGTTGAGATTGTACAGTCCGAAAGAAATAGGCTTCGTGGCCAGGCCTAAGCATGGTGAGACTGCGAACAAACGAGCGACGGGTCGAAATAAACTTTGACACGCATGAAACGTGGGGAGCACCTCGGCAAACTCGTAATTGCTATTGCGGAGGTACAATCTTAAAGCTGGAGCAAGAAGAAAGAAATAATAGCAAAGTGAGTGGCCACCATGGCTGCACAGAAGAAGTGAGGTGGCAGAAGGCAAGGAGAAGATGGAGAAAGTTCTAGAACAAAAGGAACATTTATTATGCAATAATTTTATCAACAATCAGACAGCATAACATCTCGCGTCGGAGTTAATTAGTTGCGAGGGAAAATCGCCACACGGGTCAAGAGCTCGCATCACGCGAGTTCGAAAAAAGAAAATTTACGCGCGACAACAATGAATTACTTAAACCTAAATGCAAGTTATCAATAAAAATAACATTTGGAATAATAAAAAAAATATTACCACGAGATTTAATAATAGCAATTGTTTCTTCATTATGCATAAATTACGATTTCCCGAACAATCCCCCCCCCCCCCTGCAATTAGCTTGCGTGCAGAGTAAAAAAATTCCTTAAGCATTTAATCTGGTAGGATATCTGCATTTACTGGGCTTACTTGTTTGATATAAATACAGAAAAAATATAAGCAACTTAAGTAAGTCGTGTGTGCACACTAACTTACAAAAATAAGTAGGTTTATTAGTTTATTAGTATACCCTAGAAAATGAATAGTCACGTGACTGTTACACTGAGCTCAGTAACATATTAGAATAAAATGTAGATTACTACAAACTAGTCAAAAAATAGTTAAAATTGTCAGTAGAGTTAGAAATGCCATGCCGAAACATCTCAGTCATTAAGTTAAGCGTAACAAAAAAAATTTACTATAAAAGATACATCCGGGCGTTTAGATCCCCTTTCATCCCGCCAAATGTAATGCGCACAAAAGAGCTAACAAGTTCGGCTATTTATATTTATAAAAAGTATATATACAGGGTGAGGCATTTATCTTGAGACAACTGAATATGTCGGAAACTCAGCATTGTACGAAAAGATGTCTAAAATCACAAGTGAATTATTTCGCGGGAGAAATTCATTAGTTAAATAATTACCTCCTCCCCTTGTGAGGGGGGCTGGAGGGAGGGGGGATAACTTTGAAATCTTAAATAGGAACCCCTATTTTTATTGGTATATTCTGATTGTACACAATTTTCGAGAAATGTTTTATTCTTGGTGTTTTTTCAATTGATCCAACCGTTCGATACACACGCATAGATTCTGTCTCCATAGGACTGCTGCCCCCAGAAGTTTACTTCCAAGTTTACTTCCAAGTTTACTTCCGAAGTTTTGAAATTCTGACTTCGGATTCTTAAAGACCATCAAAAAATAGAATAGGAATGTCAGCAGACCCACTCTCTATCTCTTTGTCTTCATCGATAAAATAGGGTTCAAAACTTTAAAAATTTTACACTTTCAGGACCTCTGTCTCCTAAACGGTTGAATCAATTGAAAAAACATCAAGAATAAAACATTTCTCGAATATACCATTAAAAATAAGGGTTCCATTTAAGATTTCAAAGTTACTCCCTCACAAGGGAGGGGGGGGGGATTTTTTAACTAATGAATTTCCCCGCGAAATAATTAACTTTTGATTTTGGACATTTTTCGTACAATGCCTCACCCTGTATATATTTACAAATAAAATGAACTAATTGACTTTACCGTCCCGGTGGGACAAAGACAGATGGCCCCAAATCTTATTTAATGCGGGGGCAGGTAAAGGTTTCGTGAATACGTCTGCCGGCAAGTCAGAGGACGGGCAGTAGGTGAGCACCACATTCTGGAGACCATTTCGCGCGTGGTAAAATTATGCAATCTTAGAATGTGCCTCGTTCTACTTTTGGATCCCAACGCACTCAGACATACGATGGCAGATGTTGAATCCGTATATATAGTCGTTGGAAAGGTGACATAATCCCCCTGTCCGATTTCAGTAACAGGGCCCATAACCATCGGAACGACTTCACGCACTCCGATATAGCAATTACTTTGGCCTCACAACTGCTGAGGGCGACAAGACGCTGTTTCGTTGAACACCAACTGAGCATGTTTTGACCCATCTTAATAAAAACACCAGAATATCTTTTACTTTGTGGGGTAACGCTCCAGCTGGCATCAGCGTATGCACACAAATGACCGGTCGATTGAACGAAGGTCAGTGACTTTTCACAGGTGTGTGCCAGATAGGCTGCCACACCTTTGAGTGCCGTCATATGCAAATTGTTAGAAGATCTGGCATATGAAGACAATCTCGTAATTGCATATGCTATATCCGGGCGCGTACATGTCATTACGTACATTAATTATCCCAAAAGAGATTGTTAAACAGTTGGGTCGGCTGGTTGCGAATCTTCTGCTTCATCCAACTTTATGTGTGGGTTGAGAGGAGTGCTCCTGGGCTTCATTCTGGAGCTGGTACTCTTGGATGACTTGCTGGATGTAGTGGGCCTGAGACAATTGTATGGTGTTCAATGGTGCTCACTCGCATGCCCACAAGGTGACGAACGTCTCTGAGGTAATTGCAATTGCAGAGGTCCAATCTTAAGGCTGGAGCAAGAAGAAAGAAATACTAGCAAAGCGAGTGGCCACCATGGCTGCACAGGAGAAGTGAGGTGGCAGAAGGCAAGGAGAAGATGAAGAAAGTTCTAGAACAAAAAGAACATTAATCACGCAATAATTTTATCAACAATCAGACAGTATAACTTCTCGCGACCGAGTTAATTACTTGCGAGGGAAAATCACCACATGGGACAAGAGCTCGCATCACGCGAGTTCGAAAAAATAATATTTACGACAACATTGGTCCACGCGCCACAACAATGAATTACTTAATCCTAAATACAAATTATCAATAAAAATAACATTTGGAATAATAAAAAAAATATTATCATCCATCTCGAGATTTAATAATAGCAATAGTTTATTCATTATCCATAAATTGCGATTTCCCAGACAGACGACTTCATGCCTGGCCTCGCCTTCCTGTAGGGGTCCATGAGAAGCAAGTATTTGTGCGAAATCTGACTTAGACTTTATTACCTCCACGTCCATAACATTGAGTAAGTGCGTGTGAGTGACTTTTTTTGTTTGTAAGTGACCCTCCCCTAGTGGCTTCCGGGGGAGGTCTCACCCCCTCCCTCGAACTTTTTCTATTTCTCTCATCACCATGGAAAGCATGGTGGTGATGAATGCCGACGGTCCGTTCGCCATGGGCATGTTCATGAAGGAGTTGTACACAAAGACGCGTATTTCTCCGGTCTCCCGTATGGCGATCCCGCCTTTCTGTCCTGCAGAGATTATCCCTGACGCAGTCGAGGATGCTCTGTCTACAGCGAAATGTGGCAGACCGAATAGTGACAAACCACCGTCCACCTGCTTCACGCTGACCTCGGACATCTGCCCGTCCTTCCCCGAGGTGTATCACCACTGATGGAAAAATCGTACCTGAAGGACTGCATGTCCGGCTATGGGGAGGTGCTGAAAGTAGCTTATCCACAACACCCGGATTCTACCCTGCAGAAGAGTGGTGACATCATTCTGGACATGAAATTTCAGAAAGACAATCCGGACACCCGGAGAAAAAGTCTTCGTGTCTTACAATGGGCAAAGGCAGTGCTGGTGGTACTGCAGAAAACCGACTCACGTGAAGAAAGTTTGTCCTCTCCTCAAAAATGTGAGATGCCAGCGAATCGTGGGCAAGTACCACTGTTGCCCGGAGAGGACCTTCACAGCATCAGCAGCTCCACCGTTGCCGCCAAGGGAATGTCGTCCCAGCAGCCAGCAGTGATGACATCGCCGGCAAGAATATCTGTGCTGCACTGTGCTATGCCGCCTTCACCTCCTCCTCGAAGAATGCGTACGACGCCATCTCCGCCGCCTCTTTCTGCCGAACCGTGGACGGAAATGCCAGCTCCGCCTCCCCCTCCGCCTCCAGTGGTTCCGGAAGTGGTTCCCCCTCCTCAGCCATCAAGCGATATCTCGATGGAAGGTAAGCTCTGCAGCAGAAGACGACGTAGACGCTTCATTGTGTTCCGGATCGGTGTTTGTGGAGGAAGAATTTCCAGCTCTTCCACCGCCAGTGCAAACGTCGATGCAGCAGCCACTGCAGAAAGTCTGCACATTTTTGCCGACCAGATTTTCATCCTCAGCTGGGAGTATGAAGCCATCAGTAACGAAACAGCGGGATCAGCTTGTGTCGACCAAGAGTCCTCGCAAGCGAAAGTCCAGACGATATGACAGCAGAAGGGATGGGTTTGCTGCCCCTTTTTCTATTGAGCGATACAACTGCACAGACCACCAGCGCAGCCATTCTTCCTCTTCGGATCGGGCCTGATCCCCATGACGGAATACATCAGAACCTCCTTCCACATCTGAGAGGATGAAGTCTCCTGCAGACACAGGTCAGTCTCCGAAATCTTAAATCCTCAACGTGAGTTCTCTTGGCTCTTCGTTCAAGCAATGGGTTCTATCGACTTTCATTGCCCTGTACAGGCTGGGCATTCTCCTTCTGCAAGAGGTGAAGTTGGCCCCTTCACAACAGTGCTACAACCTTCCCGGTCTTTGTTGCCAATATCCACGCGGACAATTTTTCATTAACTCCTCGTCACCATATGGGCAGGGGGTTGCGACTATCATTTTTAACCCCTCCATTATGGTGTCGAATTGTGTGTATGACGACGAGTGCAGAGTAATTGCGACGGACATTTCATCATCGGGCATCGAGTTCCGATTGCTTAATGTGTATGCTCCATGTGCGGCGGTAGAGAAACGAATTTTTTTAGTGGCATTAATAACTTTTTGTGCACAACTTTGCCTGTAGTGATTGTTGAGGACTCGCACTGTCGTCCAGACAATTGTAACATCTTTTCGTCTGGATATGTGTCTGTGCCAGCAAAATGCATTATTCGATCGCTGGACACACCCTCCATGAACTGAACAACCTGGATTCACTTTCCATCAAGGACCCACTGTGTCATCACGACTCGATCTATTTGTGATTGATAATGCTTTTGCTGGTACACCTAGTACAATGGAGGTTATTCCATGCTCATTCTCCGATCACAGTGCCATCATGTGGTCGTGGAACCTCCATTTCCAGCATCAGCTGCAGGCACTAGTCGTATCGCAATTGGTTTCTCAATGTTTCTCTACTTGACGAAGAAGAGTACAATATGTTCGTTCAAGTTTGTGGTAAAACATCTCCACAATGTGCCTCCTATGTTAGAGACGTGGTTATTAATAAAGACTAAAATCAAGTGCTTTTTTTGGATGATTGGGTTGGACACTGCTACACGTCGTCGTCGTCATCTCATCATGCCACGTTGTTCTAGCCCTAAGGAGAAGTTTGCTGATGACATACGCCAGGTGAAGAGATGATGCTCTAATGATCCGTAAGGCTGCTGGCACCGCACTGAGAGCCAAACTCACCTGGGCTGCGGACGTCAGGCATATGCCATCAGCCGTGTTTGCTGAGGAGAGTCGAAGGGCCAATAAGAAGTATTGTCGTCATGTGGTGGTGGATGGTAAGGTAGTGGAGGCTGACTCAGGCATCTTGTCAGCTTTCCGCTCCCACTTTGCATCTTTCTTCGACAATCCAGTCATTCCATCTGATACCACAAAGAAGTAGATAGAGGCACTGAGACCTTTTTCAGAGGATACTGACCTGTGTATTACCAACACCCCCTATATCTCAAAGCCTACGCACTCAAAACCGGAAGTTGAGTGACGTAGTCAGCAACAGTCCATT
>JAHWFO010022854.1:402482-428284 GCA_023313115.1 Rhysida immarginata
TTAAGACAAAAAGAAATTTTTCTAAGCAGTGATTGTCTGCTCCATTCTATGCAAACTGTTCAAAAAATCATTGTGAGTGTAGCTGTGAACACATTTTTAAATAACTATTGCAGAAACAAAAATGATGTAAAGAATACCTCAGCAAAAGAGCGAAAAATGAAAACATTGAAAAAATGATGCTTTTAGAAATGTTTTTTGATGAATTTTTGTTTTAAAGTTATAAAACTTTTTAGTTTTCATGTATAGTATTGTATATAACATGATGTTACATTACTGCATTAAAGATTTTTCATTATTAAAATGTTGATTGTGTTTATTTTACTATTTTAATTGCCTGTTTTAAAAATGTTATTGCATGTGTTGAAAATTTTATAGCACCTCTAAATGAAATTCATATCTCAGACTCAATAGCTTGTCCAGATGTTATTTGCTTATGCCATTTTGTAGCTGTTCTAACATTTATATTTATTTTAAAATTTTAATATTATAATTTAATAAGAATATGCAAAATCTGTTTCATTATGTAGCAACACTAACTTTAATGATACCATCTACATTGATAATTTTGTATATTCATAAAAAATTTTTAGTGTATATACCTTGTATGTATAAAAGGTGCATCTCTGTTTGTATATATACATTCTTAACTATTTAAAAGTAAGTATGATGATAGAATACAGTTTGTGGTTGGGAGGGGGAGGGCATTTATGGAAAAAAACTAAAGAAATGAATAATTAATTGAAAAAAAAATTCCAACCCCAATCAAAAGAGTTGACAATAAACTATGGAAAAATTGACAGGGTTATTGTATATGTAAAACCTTAATTAAATAATACATTTAGGAATTTAAGCTAAAAAATTAATTATTAAAGAAATAATTCAAATATTAATTTAACGATGCATTTAAAATTACATAGAGATCTAATCGTCAAAAATTTGTATTTAAAAATACAAATTGGCAATGTAATGCTATAGTGCTTAGGCAGTGTAGCTTTCTACAGTAGGACTCCTCCCAGTGACGTCACAAATGAGTGCATAGGCTTTGAGATATAGGGGGTGTTGGTATTACCCGTCCCTTCACTGAAAATGAAGTAAAGAAGTTTCTGTCGAGGGATGGCCGTCATGGGTCCAGCCCAGGATTAGACGACATCTCGTATTCGTTCTTCAATGCGACTTCGTAACTTCTTGGGCCTTTCCTGGTGAGAGTGTTTAATTCTATTATCCAAGATCCTTCTTCCATCACATCGGAATTTGTTAAGGGGAAAATTATTCTGCTCCCTAAAGTGCCAGATCCAGAACTCGTGACCCAGTGGAGACCAATAATACTACTCAACACAGATTACAAGGTCTTCACTGGGGATTTTTTTTAACAACGACTTAAACTGTTTGCCGATGAATTTTTTGACCTGGGACAATCCTGTTCGATACCATCACGGAGGATGACTGAAAATCTCCTTGCCATCCAATGTGTTTTGCAAAAAGCGCAAATTCGACAGCACACAATTGCTATGTTAAGTCTTGACCAGGAAAAGGCCTTTGATAGAGTGAACCACGAAATCCTCTTCAAAGTGTTTCATCATCTTCATCTTCAGAAATTTGTTGTGATAATCTCTGCACTGTATGCTTCGGCCACATCATGTGTGGCGATTAATGGCTCCATATCGTCATTCTTAGAACTATCAAAGGGTGTTAGGCAGGGGTGTCCGCTACCCCCCCTCCTACTTGGAGTCATTACTTCAGTATTTAAATAGCCACCCTGATGTTCAGGGATATGAACTACCAGTAGCGTCGATCAACATCCGGACGCTGGCGTATGCCGATGATGTGGTGCTCTTCGCATCTGATGCATATTCCCTGAACATGCATTTAATATAAAGTCACCTTTGATTGCTTTAGTATTTCGACGGGGAGCTCTATCAACCTCGTCAAATCTAAAGGCACTGCTATTTGAAACTGGACGGCCGACGATCTTAAGAACTTTCTAATAACATGGTGTGGCCAAGTGACAGTGTTGGGGTATGTATTTTCCTTTCTCCCGAACTCAGACTCCCGTCACTGGCAACAGGTGATTGACAAATGTGTTTCTAGCTTTGATATAAATTTTCGATTTAAAACCTCGAAGTTTGTCAAGGCGAGGTTTATTAAATTTCACATAATACCCATTATGACTTCAAAGTGCCTGTTCACCTTGCCTTCTAAACAAGATCTATTAAAAGTGCGCAGGGCTGTTGTGGATTGTGTGTGGGGCCACGAGGACCGGAGATTACCATTCATATTAGAGTAAGGATATTATGTCTACCTCACTTTCGTCGATATCTTATTGCGACCAGAATGGCCGCATTCATCTGTGTGATTTTCTTCCCTTTTCCAATATGGGCTAATTTTGTATTTTTGCACCTACGCTTCTTTATGAAGGTGAACAGGTTACCGTTTCCATCTACGTTGCCAGTGATGATGAACCTTCAAACATCGGACTTTTACGTAATGTATCAAAGAACTTTTATGACTTTTATTCCCGTTCTTAGACATTTAGACCCACAAGACTGGGGTAACCATCGTCTATCATGGTTCTTCCACAGTCCGACCAGGGTGTGCCCATTGACATTGTGCGGTTGCATCTTGATGGCGGTTACTGCACCACAGATTTATCACTCTCCAGCGTCTCCATCTATGGAGAGTGGACGGATCTGCTGTTTGCTTATTTGTGGGGTCTCAGAATCAATGAGTCATGTGTTTTATGAGTGCCCATTCACAGAATCCATCTGGGATCACCTAAAACAACATTTTCGTCTAAAAGACTTTTCTTATCAGTGTGTGCGATTCTTGATGGATGACTCCACCGGCGTTTTAAAGCTGGATCTAGCTACTTCAATCGCACTTTTGAACCGACAGCTGTAGTTGGGTAGAAACAACAGATTTAATGGATTAAATTAGCCAATTACAGCTGTGTGGAGGAGAGGTGCTGTACATCTTAGGTCCTGGGGAATGGCAAAGGCTAGGTCCAGCTATGTTCAAGAAGCATTATTCTTCATCTATGCGCTTATGTATGGTCAACGGGGGAGGCCGTAATAAATATACGCTTCTCTTCACCATCCCGACGGACTTCGCATGACCGGCCGATGGGCGAACGGGCCTCCTTTGAAGGCGTTTAATTAAGTCTTACAGACCCTAAGGGCCTGTATGATACTTAACGCATGTACGCCTGGGCACCCTACCTGTTATCATCGTTAAAGGGTGTTCGCTGGGGCAACAACACCAGCGCCCGGATTCATCGATCCGAAGGAATGACTGAAAAATTATCATCTGGTGGTAAGAAGATTTTTAAATGCAGAATTTAATTTGTTTGATTCTATCTCACTTAGAAGCCGATAACAATTTCGGACGGAAGATTCAGCTAGCTTTGGCTTAGGAAGGATACGAAGACACCGTTATGATGAACTAATATTATACGCCTTGACGCGATAATCTCCAGATGAATGACCGAGAACCGCGTGCATATGGATCATCGCAAAAGTCTTCAAGCCCAGCTACACGTCATAAGAATCGCCGAGTTTTGGCTTGTGAGGATCTTCGATTCCAGCCACAGTCAGAGCAAGAAATTGAGGCCAATATCACTTTTACCAATGGACTAGAAATATTACTGAATCCTGATAAAAGTGATTCCATAATTTTAATTTCGGAGGCTAAAAATTCGTGGTCAAATAATAATGAACTCGTGCCTGCCATTTCTAAGGAGAAGGTGCTCGAAAGTGTTCCCCCGTTAAGCAGATGAATGATGATAGCTTAGGGAAAGCTATTCATCGGTGTTCTACAAGGGCATCAGAATCAGCAACCAGTAACTGAGTGGACCCACATCCTCGGAGGACATCAAGGACCAGCGTCATGCCTGTACCTCAGCTAATTTGGCCAGTAGCATCGATGAGGCCCCATTCGGCCTACCTCGCTTGGTAGGCAGCACAACATCGTTTGGTAGACAGATCCTTTCATTACTGGTTTTCTTTATTTAAACATTCCTGTTCAAATTCTCATTGGTTTTATTTTCGTTTAATGTATTTGATTTTACGATAATTACAGTTATTTTACGATAATTCCTCCCAAGTTATAAACCTGTCAAGGTCGCCGTTGTCATCCTGTATGGTAGCCTCCCTCGCCTATGTAGGTTCAACAAACGACATCGTTTCACCTCTAATTAATTCAGCCATTGAGGAAAAACCAATTCAGCCGACTCTTTTCTCAGCCCACTCTTTTCTGGTGAAGAAAGAAGCTAGCCCAATGATCTTTTGAAATAATTAATAATTTATTGTTTAACTAGCTCTTGCCCGCGACATCATCTGCGTGGATGTTTAAAATCTCTTAATCGGAACATAGTTTAATAAAAGTTGGAAAATATATAAATTATTATATGTATAGGTACTTCACTATTACTTTTGTATAATAGAATACAATACAAATATTCTTTATTGACACAAAGGAACACATATAAAGAACATAAAACAGAATAAAAGCGGTAAGCCAACACGTTTATTATCACTTAGCTTAATTCGCCAATTATTTACAGGAATTCTGTATGAACAACTTTTTCCGTTTTTTTCCGTAGAAGCTGCTATGAACAGATTATCTAGTGACCGAGAGCAGGCTACATAAACTATCCGTGCAAGAAGCAGCTGCTTCTGAGAGCGATCCCAGCGGCCCGGAGTATCTGCCCTTGCGACTTAATGGTCATAGCAAAACAGACGCTAGCTAGGAATTGCACGCGCTTAAATTGAAAGTGAAAGTTATTTGGAAAGAGGGGTATATGGGATATGAAAAGTACCTCACCAGCATCACAGCCCAGTAGGAACAACGCTTCAATAATATTAATTGGCAGCGATACTACTTCAAGACTCTCTGGTAGAGTCAGAAGACCATTTGATTCAGGCAATACACCTTCTCCGATTTTTAGTAACATGTTTGAACATTCTCCAAGCTAGCGCAGTATTCCACGTTAACGTCAGCTTCAAATGCTCGCAAAAGCAACGGCGTGTATGGTACTATCCACCTTTAGTCTACCACAATAGTCTGGCCGCGGATATTTACCTCAGCTGTGAATCCACTTTCTTGAGTCGTGCAGCGTTGATAAGATGCGTCCTGTTTTCACCAGCCACGGATTGGCTCAAGAAATCTTTAGGAAACCTCTTCTTGCAACGACCGTCCTGCATCCAAGATGAACATGTAGTTAATATGTTACAGGAGCCATGATTCATGTTGATTTTTGTGTAGAATGGGATCACTTTCAGGGTTGGAATTTCCGCTCTAATGAGTCGATGAATTTGGTTCAGACTAATCTTCTTATCGAGCCACAAAAGATTTTGATGGTTCGTGTGTGATAAACCATGTTTCTGCCATTCTATTGAGCACATGTAGCATCAGGCAGCTCCAAATACTTTCTCTTTTGTGAGAAAGTCTGTCAGACGCTTCTGGTTTAAATGAAATACCCAAGAAATCAAGTCGTTCTTGTCATATGATGCCTGCCCAGGAAGCAAGTTGGTGTTTATAAATAAATCTGCTCCACCATATTTACGAACATCGCAGAAAGCATCTTGAGTGCGCTCGTGCATATATCTAGGATTCCAGTGAATGTGGATGAGAGAATCACCATTCTGCCTACGTTTTCAGCATCAGTATCTCGCTGCTAACCGTCTCTAATGTCAACATAATTTTCCGCATGTAATTGTCGTTGATTATTGCGGTAGAAAATCAACCACTCAGTTTCCATTTTGGCGTACATATCTACCAAAAACTGACTGAAAAGTCCGTGAAATCTGTGCAGATGGATACGCTTGTTCTCACCCAACTGGATTATAAAACTGTAGTACTGCATAACGGAAGTTTTCTTGTTGAAATTTGTAGCTCCTACTTGTTGTTTTAAAGGGAAAATATAGCCATCTTCGCCTCGATAAAACATTAAAGGGTACTGGAACGAACCATAGGCGCAATATGTTTTGCAGATCCTTTGAAGACGATCATCAAGTGTACGTAAAACAATATTCCTTCTACCAAAAGGACCAAAAGGACGGCTACTTCGTTCGTGGTAGGAGCACTGTATCGACCTGGGTGAGCTCCTGTTAGTCTTTTGTCGGCAGCAATTACAAACTTATAGTTATTCTGTTCATCATTGGGAACAGAATCAAGTGCAACTTCGAAGCTGTTAACATACGGGTTCACACAATGGAACAAATTTTGCAACCCACTTACTAATTCAGCGTTCAATTTAGAAATATGTTGACGCATAGCATTTACCTGGTCTTGGTATTCGGCTACAAAAGCCAATTAAGTGATAATCTTGACTCTGTATTTTGAATGTGGGCAAAAATGCATTTTCAGTGATCTGATTTGCTCCGAAAAAGTCATTTGAAAAGCGCTATGGAATCCAAAAAGTGTTTCGATTCTAGATGTTCTCAATGGCTTTGGTAGTTCTTGGATTCTTTCTAGTCGAACCTTCCCTGAAGAACAGCACATTTCCTTAAATTATCTCTTCCACTTGAAGGCACGACAATATGTTCATATTTCGTCCATAGGGACTTGTTAAGAATAGTCGGAATATTTAATTAGTGAATCGTAATCAAATCCGCTTTTTACTTTTTCTAGCTACCTCAGCTCTTCAGGTTCGTAAATCATCGACTCGTTAAAACAACCTGCAAATGGAATGACGCACTTCCTGCAAACGGCTGCGTTCTTGTGTCAAATGATTCACGACAACATTTCGTCTCTCATGGTATCGAGCTTATGCTGCTCTTTTGTCTCCAATAGACGCGAATGTTCATGGCTGAAACGCTCAGCAGACAAATGCAATTCCCGTTCCTCATCAGTGGCCAGAGATCGTGATATTTTATGCCGCGTACAGTCAGAGAGAAAAGGAATTTCACGATCTTCTTGAGTTTCCACACTTCTGGCTTCTGCGTGGTGAGACCGGTCGGCACTCAAACGACGTTCACGTTTTTCACTTCTCTGTTCAGACCGTAACGCAGCATTTCAGTTTCTATAAGTCGCGCACATCGAAATTCGATTGTCTATAAATACTTTGAAACTTTTATACTTTGAGCATCTGTTGTAAAAAATATAGATGTGTTGTGATAAATAATATTTAATAGTAGTAAATAGTATTATTTAATGTCATCTGGTTTTTATTATTACTTCAATGTGCGCGAGTTTTGGATCGTTCTGTATTAGCATCCAAACGCGAGTCACTTGACTCCGAACGCCGAATACGTTCCAGTTAGCTTTCTGCTGGACGTCGCAATCGTCCTCGTTTAGGTCGTGCAGAAACAGGAGTAAGATTAGATCGTTTGCGTGAAACCATTTTTTTTTTAATTATTATTTTTCCTTTAAATTTTGTTTTCAATATTTAATACAATTTAAAATAATAAACCTTAATAAATGTATAAATGTCTGGGCTAAAGATGGCTAAATAAAAACAAAAAACACACGTGACCTCAAACCAACCAAAACGGTATTAGCTGTTAGCATTGCGGAAGGTAATTGTCGTACTTTAGTAATCCAGAGTTTTACTAAGGGTGCGTTCACTTAATCGTTCGGAGTCATGCTCCGAGTCAATGTGATCACGTGATCAGAGTACTACCGTCATGGCTCAGAGTCAACATAACGACGTAACAATCGAAGAATTTGATCGTGATAATCATTTGTGTGCAGTATTGCCAATTTAGCCTTTTTTTCATGCGCTTGTCTTTTGTTGGACATTTTTAATAAAAATTAAACAATGCACATCAAGCATCTACCATTCATTTAAAAGTCTTCAATTCTCTTCAAAAACTCTCATCATTATTCATGGTGAACTTGTGATTATTTATTCTTATTATTTGTTATTTTATCTTCTCCATTTATGAGTGAGTATAGAATCATTCATTAATAAATAAACATATTATACTACTTGGTAAATTAATGTATAATGCACAAAATAATGAAAATGAGCTTTTAAATTGGACACATCCCTGCTAAATTGGCAACACTGCTTGTGAACGATTCAATATATTTTTCCCCGTCTTCGCAACCTCCGGAGGCATCAGAAAAGCATGAGCAGTGCCTACGGCACTTTTGGTTTTGGGGAACCTTTAACATTAAGTTATTTTTTATTAACAGGAAAAAAACAAAGTTTTTTAAGTTATTTTTTATTAACAAAAAAAAAATTAAAAACAATAACATATTTTTTTATTTTTTATTATTTTTATAAAAACAAAGTTCTGGTCATAATTGTAATTTTAATTTATTATCACAGAGGCTAGGGTGGCCTCATGCGTAAAGAAGGAACTGAGATTGAGCATATAAAAATTAATAATTATGCTGAAGAAGTTGTCTTGAATCAAATTTTCGATCTATTTAAGCTAAATTTTAGTTTGTATCGTGTCAAGCCTACAACAATGGAAGGCTAACCAATTATGGTAGGCTATGAGCGTGCACTTTCGAAAGGTAGAGACGGCCATGTTGATGGCTAAACAACGTATAGAAATAAAGGCTGCTTCTAAAAACTCTCTCCAGTCGCGATCAAGCATAAGCGTTTATGATCAACGCGAGCACTGCATCTAAAAATGACAGAGCGCTCGTTACTGGCGCCTCTAAAAACTCCCCGATCTCATCGTCGTGTTGGGAACGCTCAGGATCAAAGTGATCTTATTTCCATTGTGATCACTTCGCGTTGCCTCGCTCACTTTCACTACTTTCGCTTTCATTACTTTCGCAATAATGGCCGACAATGAAAGCATATCCCACTTCGAAGTCCGTTTCCAATGCGGTTTATAGTTTTGCAATGAATCTGAAGGCACAGAACAGGTCAAGATAAACGGCAGGGGCGAAGGAGCTGAAGATAAAAGCGAAGATTGTTTTATATATTTTAATTTTTTAATTTTTCTCTTAGGTTTCGAATTTTCTTTACAATTTCGTTTTATCGTACGTGCACTCTCGTACGTAGAGTTTTTAACACTCTCGTATTTATTGTCATAAAAGAATAAATGCATTGAAATCTAATAAATCCCCATCAGATTTTAATAATGGACAATAAAAATAAATAATTACGCTTAAAACAGAAAGTTTGAAAGCGTAACGAGTTTCTGTGGCAGTTACCTCTTATTTACTGATCGGGCTGTTATCTCGTTGCCCTTGGCGCTGTCAAAATACTTCATGAGCGGGTGAATAGAGCGGGCGCGATCAGGGGTAAACGATCACGTGATTGAAAATGAGCGCTCGAGAGTTTTTAGAAGCACCCAAAGTCTTCTCTTCTCTTGTTAGTATGGTTGCAACGGCTCCTAACAAGCGCGCTCACAAACGTTATCTCATTGTAACAAAATTAATCATCATTGAAGTCGCAACTTTGTTGGCACTCTTCATTGTTGCGTCGTCTTTCTCATTAAATTTTTTGACTCCGATGACTCCAGCTTGAAAGCAGGAGTTAAGGGAGTTAACCCGAGTCGCACTCCAAGCGAATAAAGAAACAAACTCCGAAAGACTCCAAGCGTACCCTGATGTTGGAGGTCAAGGGAGTTAACTCCGAGCGAATAAAGAAACGGAGACCAAATGACTCGGAGCAAATAAAGAAACGGAATCCGAATGAATCAGAGTCACGGGAGTCACTCGGAGTGACTCCAAGTGAATAAGTGAACGCACCCTAAGAGTCGATTTTGCCCGCTTTATTGCATGAGTTTGGCTACAGTCCAAACTTAACAATGTACAGTGACACCTCTATTCTCGACCACCTCTTTAACACGACCCCCTCTTAACTCGACCACTTTTCCTTGTCACGGAATTAATGTCTCATAGGCACAATGCATTTTCTTCCTCTTTAAGCCGACCACCTCTTTACTCGACCAACGACCACCCATTTTAGGCACCAATCAACAGTATTCCCTCTTTAAACCGACCAGTAGACACTGCAAAATCGAGTCAAATCTTAGAATTGAAGCGTTAATAATGCCATTTCCTGTAGATTAAAGACTATGCTCATTTTTTTGTGAAGGGGGAGTAGGAAATTGAGCATTGTTCAATCTGTTTCTTTGTTTTCTGTATCAGTGGCATTCACTCCCCTGCTTTACCTTACTATTAGGAATAGCCCAACACGTGTTTGCAGTTGTGAATGCACGTGTTGGGCTCACTTTACATCACTTTCACTCTTCACATCACATTTCAATTTCTTGCCTCTTGTTGTCACCATGTCAAAAAGAAAACTTCGTTTTTATCGTTTTTTATCATCTGTTATTAATGAATCCGAGAAAGAAAAATCTCAACGAGAATTGGCCCAACAATTCCATTGTGGTAAAACCCAAATTCAGTCAATTCTTGCAGAACGTCAGCGTTATCTGAAAGAATGGGAAGAAAGCATTAACAAAGAGATCAATAATGTTGTTTTAGAGTGGTTTAATCGTGCTCGGGCCAAGGAACTACCTATAAGTGGACCGATGCTTCAGGAGAAAGCTCTCCAGTTTGCCTTGGAACTGAAAATTGAAAATTTCACGCAAGTAATGGATGGCTAGAAAAATTTCGTCAACGCCACAATATCGTCTTTCGAGCCATTTGTGGTGAAGTGCTGCAGTGGATGAAAATTGTGTCGCAGATTGGAAAACAAGACTCAGTGAAATTACAAGAGGCTATCAAGATTGCGATATATACAACAAGGACGAAACTGGCTTGTTCTTTAGGGCAATTCCAGACAAGACATTAACCTTAAAAGGTGATCAGTGCAAAGGAGGGAAAATAGCAAAGGAACGATTGACCATTGCCTTGTGTGCCAATTTGTGTGGAGAAAAAGAACAACCACTGGTTATTCATAAAGCTCTTCGACCAAGATGTTTCAAAAATGTTGATCTTTCATCACTCGGTGTTTCATGGTAAGCAAACCGGAAAGCTTGAAAGACATGTGAAATCTTTCGTTCCTGGCTGATCAAGCTAAATGAAAAAATGAAGCAGCAAAACAGAAAAATTCTTCTTTTCCTTGATAATGCTCCCTGCCATGCTAAGGAAAAACTTCAAACGTGGAGCTGAAATTCTTTCCATCGAACACAACGGCTTGTTTGCAACCAATGGATAATGGCATAATTCAAGCTTTTAAAATAAATTATCAAAAAAGCTTTTGCATTCACTGGTTGCAAAAATGGACGATACTGCATCTGTTAGTGAACTGTCAAAGGCTGTGAATGTGTATGATGCCATTCGTTGGTTGAAAACATCATGGAATGAAGTTAAAGCCGAGACAATAACAAACTGTTTTGTTAACTGTGGCTTCAGCAGCGCTTCTGAACCAGCGACAAATGAAGAGCCACCAAGAGATGATGAAAGACATCTAGAAGATCTAGCAGAACTGCCAACATCAACATTGACTTTTCCGCAATCAATGAGAGCATCGAATGCTATAATGAAGCATGGGATGATGTGATTATCGAAAGCGTATCACGATAAAACATACACCAGTTTTTAAATTCTACCTAAAACAATGCGACTATGAAAACCGCATTAATTTTCAAGCAGTAGTTTTTGCGTGATGAGATAACAAACAAACATACAGACAGACAGACAAAAATTCTAAAAAAGATCGTTTTGGCTTCTGGTAATGTTAGTAAAAGCTGTCGCATAAGATTTTCTTAAATTTGTTCGATGTACAGACACAGGGTCGGCTATAGTTTTATTATATGTATAGATTAAACATTTTTAAAAAAAACCAGGAAAAAACTTCATTAAATTTTCTGATAACTCGATAAAAATGGTCTAAAATTATTAAAAAAATTTATAAAAATTAAGGCTATTTGTTTTATGTCCTCTTTTACGTCTTCATCACAGCTTTTATCTCTAGGGGTTTTGTGTCTGTGTTTTACTCTGGGGGTTTTGTACTCGGGTTTTTTTTTCTCCCTTGAACTTTGGGAATTTTGTATTCATACAAGACTGAGGGGGGGGGGGGGTGCTCCCCCCTCGCATACAACCCCCCATTTAAAATCCGCCTTCTGCTAAATATCTTTTATTAAATTTGATGAAAATTTTTTAAAAGTGCAATTAATTTAATTTTGTGAATTATAATTTCAGTAAGTTGCTGCAGCATTGTTCAGTTAACGATAATAAAAAATGTTTATTATTATAGTCGAAAAAATTATTCCGACTCTTTATCTAACATGATGAAGTTATAGGACAAAGGAATGTGTATAACCCCAATGGCAATTTTTCGAAATCTTTCAAATTAGACTGCCTTCCCACATGGAATTAAGTTATATGCTATAAATTTTATCTAATTGAAAATGAGGAGTGGAGTTTAATGAAGAAATCACCGCAAAAAAGTCACAATAGAATAGCATATTTAAAAGCCATTTATTCAAAATTTGTTAACCCCCCCCCCCCCCGAGGATTTTATTTTCTTTATTAATATTTTTTTATTTTTATGTCCCTCAACATTTTCGTCACTGAGTCCTTCTATTACCATAGCTGAAAGAAATTTATTTTTCATAGTTTGCTTTGTAATTTCAATTTCAAGGTTTTTTTGTTTAAAACTTCGTTCAAAATTTAAATTAAAACATTTTCTTGAATTAGAGTGCTTGTCTGAGGCATTTTGGGTGGCTATTGTCCTAGGTCAGGGCCGTAGCCAGGACGTTATCTTGGGGGGTGGTCGATTTTCAAAAATTCCACTGAATCAGACCTTTTTCCATATTTAGGAGGCAGGCCTTTTTCCATTATGGGTTGGTCATCGACCCCCGCCTGACTACAAGTCTGTAGGTGGCAATTATCCTAAGTGGGAATTGTCCGGGTGGCAGTTGTCCAGGGGAAATTGTCCGGATACCAATTTATTCAGTTGAATTGTTGATTATTTGTGATCTGATTCGCATTTTTATCTATTGATGGCCTTCTCCTGGACGTAAGTTTTTGTTTACGATTTTTGTCGAGCCATGACAGACGGTTTATTCTTTTAGACTGTTAATACTTTTTTATTTAGTGGTTTAATTTGTTGTTAACAGTTTTTTTGTGAGACTCTGCAGCGTTTGTTTATTTTGTTTGAGAACCCCCTGTGGCCTATTTTTCAGTCTTCCGGCCATACTGGCTTCAGAGGGTTCATCCCCCCTTTTTGATGTATTTAAATAAAATAAATAAATAAATAAATAAATAAATAAATAAGTAAATAAATAAAATTAGTGTTTTCCTGCTAGAAGGTGACAGTTTTTGATTTGATTTGATTTTGATTTGATTTGATTCATTTGACATTTATTTTTAATTTTATTGTTTATACTCTGTTTTTGTTTCATATACCACCTTTCGCTTTGCTTAAATAAATTTCGCCTATATTTTTCTCAAGATTACATCACTGAATTGCTATTGAAAATGGTAATTGAAATGTTGGTGCTATTGTCCTAGGGAGCAGTTGTTAAGGATACCATCCTACATAGACATTTAATTGCAAACTCAAATCATCGTGCTCTTATACCAAACTGTAAATTTGCATTCACAAATCAAACAGATATTTGTATTCATGAAAATATTAAATGCCCCGCCATACTTTTACCTTTTTTTTTATTTTTATGAATTCGTATTTAAATGACAGGCCCAAAAGATCGTTAATAATAATCGAGCAAACTATTCGTTCACTAAAGAAATTTATTATTATTCAGAAAAAGTTAGAGGAATAGGACAGTTCTTGAAATTAACTGAAGTAACCTAAAATGAAGCGCAGTCTTATTTTTATCTGAACAAAAAAATCTCCTTCTTATAAATCTGACTCTATAAATATTTTGTTATCTTAAAAATTAGAGAAAACAGACGTAACTTTTTATCTATTTGTCATTTTATAGTAGAATGGAAGCGAGATGGTTACTAAATATTGATTTTAAAAAAAGTATATACTGTATATGGTTCCAGGCTAAGATAAGACTTTTCCATCTGAGAAATCGTCATTGAATTTGCCCTACTTAAAATCATGGTTTCTGAATCATAATTTCTTGAATCATTCCGACCAAATCGAAGACTTCTATGAACCCTGTTTCACCACAAGTCCCGAGGAGTCTGTTTTTATCTTCCTAAAGAATACAATATCCTGAAGTTTTTTCCTTTAAATTTTTTTTTCTCGGAATGATCATTCATTTAAAAAATTATTAAGAAATAAATTTCTATTTCCTTCACTTTTATTCAGGAGGAAAAAAAGCGCTTCAATAAAGAATTTTCTCACTGGAAAGGTTTAATATTTTCCGCTGTTTTGTTGCATATTTCTTTAATCTTTTTCCCTTTGTGATATTAAATAAATGTGAAACGAATACCTCCTTTGAAAGAAGGTAAATAATAGAAATGCTTATAACAATAACAACAAAAGCAATATTAGAATTTGTTTGAACTGACTTTCATATAGCACTTTAATGCACATTCTTCTGAAAAGTTAATATTCTATGAAAATTCACTATTCCTTTTAAAATGAATATATAATTAATGAGGAAAATTAATTTTCAGTCAAAATGACAGATAAGAGAGATGAAGATCTAGGATAATCAATGACCCCTTTTCCTCGTCATTGAATCTAGAAAGTAAAAAATTACATACAGTATATATTTCGGAGCTGAAAACAAATTTGATATTTTCTTTGTTTTTCATTTATTTTTTTTAACTGTTTTAAAAATCATAAATTTTTACATGTCAACCGATAAGAGAACAAGAAGAGACATTCCATTCAAAGAGGAATTCGAGTCGTGGGTAAAGATCGACGCCGCATGAAAATAAGCGGAAAAAGGAAACAGTTAAAGGAAAAAGAAGAAAATAACAAAAGGTAAAGAAATACAGGGAAAAAATTGAAGAGAGAAAAATGTAAATTGGAAAAAAAGGGAAGAATCATAGGGAAAAAAGACGGGAGCCAAAGAGGGAAAAAGGTGGAAGGAAAAAAGAACCGGAAACAGATAGAGAGAGAAGATTTTTTCGGGGAGGACCAAACAAGCTATCCTTGGCCAAGAGAAAGGAGTGGGTCCCAAAGACCCTGTGGAGAAGAAGAAACGCATTAGTCGGTGTGTTGTGTTGGGTTTACTTTGTTATTTCGTATATCTTTTTCGATGACGAGAACAGTGTTACAATTTTACGACAAGAATGGATATTGGCATGAATGAGAAAATAATAGAACTTCAGCAAATTCAATAATTGGATGGAATTAATAGAAACAAACACCTTTTGTTCGAAGAAACAAGGTGAGAGCATAATTATTTTGAAAGAGTAGAACATTAAGAATCAACTTACATGAATCTTTTTTACCCCATTATCTCTTATTTCATTATTAATATTTTCATTATTAAGATCATCATATTAACAATTTAACGGAGTATAAAAAATTATATTATTATTTAATTCTGAAATATTTTTAAATGCTTTTTTAGACTTACACATTATATTTTGATTAAGATTCAATCTATGAAATTACTTTAATAACGCTCTTCGTTTCTAGAAAGCTTAAATTTCGTAGCGCCGCAGCAAATTTAGTATCAATATTCCCAAGATTATATTTTAATAATTCTTAAGCTTCATAGTTATAAATTCTGCCTTTAAAATATAGACACTTTTATATTACACATCGTATATCAAAAACAAATACAATAAAATAAAATAAAATAAAATAAAACCAAAATTTTAAGATAATGGAAAGCATTCTAGTCTGATCTGCTATTCCAAAGGATATATGCAAAGAAATGTAACAATAATGCATTGCCTTTGCTGTTAACATTATTGAAAAAGATCTCGAAAAATTAAATGGTGTGCTTAATTTTTATTTCTTGTTTGTAAATGAAATAATACAATCGCGAAAAAAAGATCGAGGATATTAAGATTCAAATTTTTTAAACTACTAAATAATTTGCAATCTTCAAGTGTGTTTAATGTTTTCTCATATAAAATGGGATTATACAGTATATAGAAGATAAATATAAATTTGTTAAAGAAATAGATTTTTAGAAGCAATTTATAAAAGAGATGAACTGATTAACTTAATTTCTATTTATTTCGTGTTGGCCTCGACTTACTCTCTATACCATAGAGTCTATGGCATTTGTAATATTCCGTATTTTAATCCCATTCAGGCTTCTTTAAAGTCTAAAGTTAATTTATCAGACTTAACCTGAAAGGAGAAAAAACTTTTCAAATACTTGCCTCTACTGATGATAAAGGAAGAAAAATCCCTCGTTTAGAAATCTTTATTTTGTATAATGGGATTCGGCTCATTAACTTTTGTCTTCCGCTTAAGGTATATTAAGTCTGGAGGAAGAGATTGGAACGGTATTATTTATTTTTATTAATTTCTGTTCCAATTCAAGCTTACTCTTCTCTTACATGAAATTATTCGTGTTTTAATTTATATTATCTCTTGATTTCCATATAATTTTGGAATTTTTCAGAGGCTTTATTTTTACATACTTACGCAATAGTTACGATTTTGATAACAGTAATGTTAAAAATCTTTCTCAAATTTTTTATGTGTTTACTAAAGTGTACAATTAAGAAGATTGTTTATTTCAAAAATATGCAATTATTTTTACGAAATGTTTTTTTAACATTATTTTTTTCAAAAGCTACGAGATAAATTTTAATTCAATCAAGAGGACGCTTGGGATAATGAAACTTATTCCCGCTTTATGGTTCAAGTAAAAAGAAAAAAACATCTTGGAAAACTCAAAGAGAAGAAAATTATATACTGAAGATATGCTTCAAATAAATCATGAATAAAAAGAGAAAAGCTTTTTCTGTAATTTGTTTTTTTTTACATATAAAGTAATGGCGTCTCCAAGTCTCATATCGTCGGTATACTGGAAAACTGACCAAATCCAGTTTTCAATAACTTGAGAAAAAGGGAGTATACCGGACTTGAGAAAAAATAGACTTAAATTCCTTCTGATAAATGAGATACCGGACAAACCGAGTAACTATTTTCAAATACTCCATTATTCGTATTTTACTCCGTTATTCGTATTTTCAAGTACTTGGAGACTATCTTCTAGATCATATTTTCCTGCACAGATATGATAATTTTAAGGTGTTTGATCACAGTCCGTTTATCTAAAATTCGGACTTAGTCAGTTTTTCCACTATACAGACGATATATTACTTTATAGGCAAAAGGGGCGAAATATAGGTAATTTATTTGAGATTATTTTGCTACTATTTAATATTCTATCTGAATACACGTTAATAAATAGACATTAACCTTAGAAGGAAATATAATAACAGATGTTTCTTATCGAGCGAAATCTTTTATTATTGAAGTAGTTTTGTATTTAATTACTGGTTTCTATTCAGTGTGTATAATTTAAAGTTGTTTATTATGATCTATTGCGAGATAAGATGTAAATAAAACTCTATTTTTCCTTTTGTAATTATATTTCTCAACATTATGCACAACTAAAAAATATTTTTATAACTAATTCATTATAAAGAATAGCCCCAACTGGAAGCATCACAATATTATATGAAGATCCCCAAACAGTAAGTATCACAATATTATCTGCAGATCCCTATATATTCGTTAATTTCATTGCTTTAATATAATATACCTCATCATATAATTTATGTATGCCATAGAAAACGCACTGAAGATGACTATTTAATTAATTCTTAATTAGTCTGCTCTTATTATACTTTAAAAAAAATCTTTTTATGAAAAAGTTTAAAATACGATGTTAACAGCATGAATTTCACCGATACATATATTAATATTACAATTTCTTCTAATTTTAGCAAATTTAAGTATTTTAATTTCTTATTACTGTTACTTAGACCACACGGCGAAATACATCTACAACGGGAAGAAGAGTTATCGTAATTGCTCTAGGGGAAAGCTAACTGGCAATCTTTTCCCAAAGGAATTCTCATTCCTTTTATTTCACAAGCATCTTTTCCTTCTGCCATTTCAACAATCGATTCCCAAGAAAAATCTTCAGTGGCCGCATTCTTAGATCGGTGTCACCGTACCTATCAAAAATTCATAAAATACTCCATGAGAGATGGAAGAAATTTATAAGTCTGACTACATTCATGCTAATAGACATGACTAGGAGTTGATAAATTTTTTCATGACTAAGTTAGTGAGTGGAAGTGAGTGGTTGCTCGAAGGGGAAGCAAACAGAATAATATTATTTGAAAAGAAATATTGAATTTAACTAATATTAATGAATGTAGTGAAAATAAATTTAAAAGAAAATTCAAAATTATTTATTTAAAATTAATTGACATAATTCCTGTTCTCACATGTATATAATCCAATGTAGAATTTAACTATGAAGTCACTGTCTCTAATAATAATCGGGCATTTCTTTTTTTGTAATCACAATAATGATTATTTGCTTCTGGTTTTATATTATTTCAAGAAATATTATCCTTTTCCCTGTTTTTTTTATGCTCGTTTGTCTTTCTCAAACAGTAAAATTTTTTTAGATTTTACTTTGTCGTCAAGATAGATTGCACATGCCCATTCGCGATTTCGCAGTATAGGCAAATATATAAAAACAAAAACAACAACAACGAGACATATTTTTGAAAAAGATAATTAAATATTTATATAACATTTTTAATAAATAAAGGTGCATTTATCAAGGACAAGTATATAACATTCTATAAACTCTCGATTGAATTTCAGAATAATTTTCTGAATAATGCTTGATTTAATTTTTTCTTTTATCTATTTTTTAAATTGATAAAAACTTTAAAAATTCATTATTTTATGAAAAACAAATAAAATTAGTTTAGGAAATAGAAGATTATAAAAAATCCATTTTTATTTTTTTATTTACTTTTGTTTTTTAAAAAGACGTAGAGATAAACTATAAAATTAATAAAAGTAAGGATAAACTATAAAATTAATAAACTATAAAATTATCGCTTGCAAAAATGGTTTCTAAGAACCCTGCATAACATCCGATTGCCTAACTCCGTTTCCCATTATTTCGAACTCCTGGGAATTCCAACCATCTATCAAATTTATATTATTCAACTTTGCTTATTCGTCTACAAAATTATTAACCTTCAATTAATTCTTTCTACCCCTTTTGAAATATATTATTAACAAAACATTCACCCCTATCCCACCCGATTGTCAAACCTGATTAGACTTCCTTTTACCAGAAATAATTACCAACGCCGTTGCGTCTCTTTTATTGGTGTCAAATGGTGGGGCAATTTACCTGAACATATCCGATCATCTCCCAGAAGTGCAACTTTTAAAAAATTATTAAAACGTTCGCTTCTTTCTAACAAAATCCCTACTAACCCCCTCTAAAACTTTTTACTATTTATAATATCCCTTTATATAACCCCATTTTTTAAAAATGATTCTTAATATCACATACAATTTCCTGCTGGAAACTTAACTACTAACCCCTCATCCGTTTTAACTCCATCATGAACTTCCATAAAAATTACCATGTTGTTAGTTTTTTAAAAGGATATATAATTCCAAACTTTTATTATAAATTAAAACTCAATATCTGTTATTCAATAACCCCGCCCGAGACCTCACACGTCGGCTAGTTGGCCATACAGGCTCCGGCCAGGGCTCTCTCTGTAAATTAATTCTAAAGAAATAAAGAAATTAAATTAAAGTCTTGAAAGATATTCTCCATATAAAAATTAAATTAATTAATTGCCACTAATTGATCAATTATTCAGTGGATTTTTTAATTGATTCATATATTGTCATCAGGAGTAAGTAAGTGTGCAAAATTTCAAGTCAATCGGAAGTAACTTTAATATCGATTACAAAATTCCACCCAAACAAACAGACAGACAAAGCAAGTAGAATAAAGTGTGTTAAAAAAAGAAAAATTCTTAGTTTGAACTCTCATATTATTTTAGCGTATTTGTCCTTGATAGCTTAACTTTTTTTTAAGCGAACAGGGAGAGTGATTGTAATTGTTGAGGATTAAAATCTGTTGATTAGCTTTTGATCATTTGCAATGTCTACAAAGGAAATGAAATTGGTCTTCTTCCTAGTCGTAAACCCGACAGTTATAGTCGAATATGGAGAAAACAAAAGAAACCATAGTTCATAATTTAGCTATACCCTCAAGCATACAACAACCGAAATCGCTTAACAATATTTCCTAAAGAAACAAAAGATGAGATTAATAACATTGCCAAGTCTTGATTCCTTATAGCAGAATGGACTAAAAAAAGGATTTAAAATAATTTTCCTAATATAAGCATTCTTAATTTATTATATTAATCTATAATTTTTATAATTTACTTGTAAAATTATAAATTCATACAATTCGCAGAAGATCAAATGTATATTTTCTCCTTACAATTTAATACGTGTGGCATGGTTGGAACTTTTCATCCTTCTGTCCATTTTCTAATCGTTAAAAGGTGAAAAAATAGTGATTTGTATGCATACTCTGTGTCAGGCTTTATGCAGATTCTCACATATTCAACAATTGTCCTTTAATTCGATTTTTTTCTAAACGAACGATTCACCGTTTTTTTTTTCATGATTTTCTTTTCCTTCTCCCGTTCATCCTTAAGTGCACGAGCACTCGATTTAGTCATTTTCAAGAAACACTCCAACGAATACAGAACCATTATTTTTTAATGTTCTATTTTTTTTCTTTTTTTTCTTTTCACACAATACAATTTTTTTTCAAAGCTGGTAGTTCCAACTTGGAAGCGAGTTCAATAACATTTAAGTGATCGTATCAAGATATTTAAGAGATTTTTTTTAAAAATAATTAGAGCAAATAGAATAATTTTTCATTTCTTTCTAGAATATTTGTCCTATTATCAAGATGTATGCATCCACTGCATTAATATCTTCCAAAATTTCAAGCACACCGTTTTTCCGTCGCTCTTTTAAGATTGATGAGGAGATTCAAGTTTTCTATAAATGGGTCAATTTCATTCATTCTCAAATTAATCCATCTTCATCGTCGGTATTAGCGTTTTGATTTATAATTTGTTTTCTTTCTCGTAGATAAAAACATTACATTAAGCTTCTTTGAGCTACTGCATTATATAATGTATATTCACTGAAATCTCAAATTTGTTTCGTCAATATTTTTTTTCAAAAAAGGTTATTACTGTTTTATTATGTTAATTAAAAGTACTATTACATTTCTATAATATAAAAAAACATATTGCTTGTTTTTTATATTAATTATTATTATTAAAAGTTTTTATTAAACTTGAAATGTTAGTTTGTTTAGGTCAAATCTTGTAATCAATATTAAACCAACTTCCCGACAAGCTAGCAAGCTGAGACTTGACACACATACACAGGATCGATGACAATTTATGTTAAAGAAAAATTTTTCAAATCGGTTCATTGGTTCGTGTTCTAACCGTACTACTTTATTACTATGAATTGTTTGTTGTGACAATTGAACAATTCGTTATGGCGAGAGTTAAACGTATCTATTGTTTATTGTTGCAAAATTAAGCTTTATTGTTGCCACTAAATAAAACATTATAAAAGCTTTGTTTGAAAAAACCCTTTTCCTCTTATCTTGTTTCATTCAGGAAAATATAGCGTTAAGCACGTAACTAAATACAGTTAATTCATTGTATCAAGCTCAAAATATTTACATATAATTAAGAAATGACTTTCTTTTCGTTATTATGATTCATCTAGCACAGGTTAACAATTTCTTGATTTTTGAAGTATTATTTCTGTTTCATCTTCTCTGCAAAGATCTTATTTGTAACACAAAAAATATATATTTAGAGCTAAAAAGAAATAGCTGAAATCAATTTTGCAAGATGTCGCCAATAAATGAGAGTATTTAACAACTGCAGGTAACAGAAAATTCCTGCGAGTTTTATCAGTAAATATCTTTCATTTTCATAAAAATAAAGATTTAAAATATTACAGTTTGGTTTTAAAACGTCTAAGATTTAAAAAATTGACATCTCTTGTAGAATACTTAATGCTTAGCAGCAAACGGTGCTGCTTAAAGATTTATATTACAGCGTGTCCACAAATTTTAGACTCACGTGATAAAATGTACTAGCTATTAAAATAATAAAACAATTGTATAATTTAATTAATAAAATAATAATATTATATTAATAAAGAGTTTTAATTTATAAATATATTTATTTTCATTAAATTAATTAGTATTTTTGTCATAAAATGATTATCTGCTGTCCTATAATTTTAGACTCTGTATCCTCCATTGTTAGTTTTTTAATTGCTGTCGTAATTTGTGCTGTAGGTATTATTAAATAATATTATATTATTACATTTTTTAAATAAGAAATTAATCCTCCCGAGGAAGGTATAGGAAAGTAGCGGAAGCGCTGAGGTCATCTATTTTTATCCTTTTATCTACACTTTTTAACCCCTCCCTCATTTTTTAATCGAAAAATTGTTTTCTCGAACGTAGTATTTAGAAAATGAAAAAGAGCTCTATTTTCTTTCGCTGCTCATCATTTCCGACCGAATGATATATCACATGCTATATGTTGCCATAGTTCTAAAGACCAAGTGAGTGCCACCCCCACAGCTCCGACCCTATTGGGACAATTTGGCCCAAACTTTATAGTCATGTTGATCTTGCTTAGAGGAATCTTCGTACCGAATTTCACTCCTTTATATGCATAAACACGCTCAGACCTTTTGGTCCCCTCTAACTTCCACCCCCGAAATCCGACCCCAGTGGGCCAATCAAAACCAAACTAAATAGTGAAGGTGCACATGCCCTTCATAAGCTACATTCCGAATTTCAACCTTCTACCTCAATAAATGCGGAAATTATGAAGGGGACGGACGGACGGACGGACGGACAGACAGACAGACGGACATTGTGAAAACAATAAGTAGCTCAATTCTTCCGCTACTAAATAACTTTTATATAATAATAATCTATCTAAACTCTCTTAATTAGTAAAAATAACAATGGGAAGAGGGACAAATTTTCCGAGTATAAAAAGGACAAATTGATGCATTGAAGGAACAGGGTCTGTCTACCAGAACAATAGCTAGTCGCCTTAGTCGATCTCAAACTGTAGTTCAGCAATATATCACCCAGGGAGCTGACTACTGCACCAAAAAATACACTGTGCGGCGAAAGAAGTTGAAATGTCAACAGAATTGAGCGAATATTAGAGAAATAAAGAAAAAGTCCACATCCTACAGACAACTAGCAAAGGTCCCAACCATTTATGTATCAAAGTCTACAATTGGAAAGGTTGTGACACTTGGTGTACAAGAAGAGAAAGACTGCCTCAAGGTTTACATCTGCCCACAAGGAGAAGAGACTGGTCTGGGATAAAGAACACATGAGTTGGACTTCTGATTGGAGAAGAATCATCTGTAGTGATGAGAAGTTCAACCTTGATGGCCCAAATGGTTGGCAATACTATTGGCACGACCTAAGAAAGGATGAAGAGCTCTTCCCAAAACGGCAGTGTGGACACTGTGGAGGGGGTAGTGTCATGGTTTGGGCTGCCTTCAGCCGGAGTGGCAAAACTCCAATAGCATTCATCAGTGGTATGGTGAATGATATTGGATATGAAAATATGCTACAACAGTCGTTTTTGCCATTTGCTGAGGGTATCACTGGCTCTCTATGGCAAAAAAATGACCCAAAATCATGATGCCTCAAGCACACAAAAATGGTTTAAGGACAATGGTGTTGATGTTTTACCCTGGCCAGCACTTTCGCCAAACCTAAATCCAGTTGAAAATCTATGGGGAATGCTGGCCAGGGATGTTTACAAGAAAGGAAAAACTGCAACTCTTGAGTCGAGGGAAAAATACACGATAAACAATTAAAAAAATTAGTTGAAACAATGCCTAATCGAATTTATGAGGTAATCCATATATCCATATATATATTACAAATCAGAGTCCGCTGGAGCGTTTGTCCTTTTCTAGCTCAGAAAATACTCAACGAATCTCTACGAAATTTTACATGTACGTAGTTAGTGTAACTGTGCTCTACGTAGTGTACTTTTTTACCGTGTTTATATGAATTTTTTAAGTTGTTATTATTTTTCTTATAGCTGAATAGACTTTTATTTTCAAAGGATGTCACTAGATAGCGATACCATCTTATCGAAAAGTTGAATAAAGTTTTGTTTTCATAGTATGTCACTAGATAGCGAGGCCAGACGGCGCAGTTTAATTTAATTATATACTATTGTAACTTTAATTTGACATATTAATATTATTTTATTAACTAATTTCGTTAATAGAAGTAAAATTACTATATAATAATTTAAGAGACCAGAACTTAAATTTCAGCATCTATAAAGCAAAATTTCGTCGAATCAGTGACGTGTTAGAAGAACTAGATCGGCCTCTTGTACTTCCGTTTCCGTCCAAATTTGAAGAGTTGTAGCGCCATTTTGTTTAGGGGAAGAAACGATTCACGATTCACGCACGGAGGTTGCCTACTACAGTAAGGCGAATTGGCTCGAATCAAAATTGATATACAGGGTGTCCGGAAATAAATGGTAAATATTCATACACGTGAGAGAACATGTATAAAGAAGCATTTTTATTCCTATGAACATGAAGTCGCAAGCCAACCCCCACAGAGATACAGGGGGATTAAAGTATGTTTGTTGCGCTGCGCTGATTGTTTGCGTCCCACGAGCGACTAGGCAATGTGGTGCAGCCCACATTGGAGCCTACAGACCTGTTCGAAGGTGTTGATGTAATGGAATAAAATCACATCCCATAACATTAAAATACGTAGAAATAAACAAATAAGATACCCTACAAACGGTGTAGACTCTTAAGGTAACATCTTGACGGTGACTATGAGCAATGCACATCAAGGCGTACATCCAAGCTGTGGGTAAAAACAAATGTGAACAAAACAGACGCCACACAAATGTCCATTGCGTATCAAGACTCACAGCAGGTGTTCAAAGGTCCGGCCATGTGTTTGCACGCAAGGTTACAGCGCCGTAGTAGCGACTCCCGTGCATGACGTAGTACATCCGGTTGTTCGCGGATTGTTTCACCTGCCACAGCAATGCGAGCGACCAGATCATCAACGGATGGAACAGGTGTTTCGTACACCAGTGACTTCATGTAGCACCACAAAAAAGGGAAATAAAAGGCAGGACTCGAGTGAAGAGAGACAGAGAGCAAGTGCAACATACTTTAATCCCCCTGTATCTCTGTGGGGGTTGGCTTGCGACACCATGTTCATAGGAATAAAAATGCTTTTTTATACATGTTCTCTCACGTGTATGAATATTTACCATTTATTTCCGGACACCCTGTATATGGTTGGTATTAACGACCCTTTCAACTACCATGGTCATAGGGGCCGCAAATTTTGGCTCGCAAGGGTTCTTTAACGTACAGCCGGCAAACGACTACACGGGACTTCCCTTCCGAAGGAAGTGCGTGATTTCAGGATATTTTCCCTGAAAAAATCCTCGTCGTCCTCGGGCATCAGAGGGAGTCACGCAACCACTGAGCCACTAAAGCCGCTTGATGTGGCTTTCCGCTGAGATGTGGCAAATTCTTGCAAGTGCATCGTAATGGCTTATGTGCTATTGAGCCTCATTATAATTACGATTGATGTGAAAAGCGTTGTATTCATGCCTTAAAAATTAGAAGATAAGCTAGAGTGCATAGTTTATCAAAGTTATTACATCTTCTTCAATTCTTACTTATTAGTTAAGATAGCTAACTAAGTTTATCTTTAAGATCATTAATTTACCTTATTTTCATCGTATTCAATAAAAGTTATTATTGCATTCTTTAATCCGCCTTATGTCATATCATTACCTTCCACTGCGTATACTCTTAATAATATTCAAATTTGCATATGAAAAGAAACTCAAAACCAGATCCTGAATGCCGCCACTGTTGCGCG